>JASUDE010000116.1:0-96223 GCA_034509685.1 Colletotrichum cereale
CCCCCCCCCCCCCCCCCCCCCCCCCCCCTCCCCTCATGTTCCTGTCAATGAGACCTCGGGTAGAGGTGGGGTACCGATCCAGCAACTCCGCGGAACAAGCGGGGCCGAACCGCCCCGCCGCATCCGGTGTGAACGACTGTGCAACGTGGGCCATGCCCGGCGCAACGACGCCGCGGAAGACGGAGTCCAACTTTGCAGGCGTTGCAGGGACTTCAAATATACTAAATAATGTAAAAAGAGGAAGAAGAATTCCAGATTTTGAGTCGATTCTGAAGGGACGCAATGCGGGAATTGATGCAAGGTGTTTCCGATTGAAGGATACGGCTGCCACCGGGGCCAGCGCGTCAAGCCCCCGTTGCCTGGAAAAGTCCCAGCAGAAAACAACACATTAATGTCTAATCCAGTGACATGGGAACGGAATAGACCCGATGAGATTGGGGGGGATTGTAAGATCTCAAAGGTAAAAGATAAAAAAAAAATTAAAAAAAAAGGGTTCCGGCTGACATGTATCGCACATCAGCAAGCATGGATCTTCCCCGAGTTTGTAAACAGATCTTGGTTTCCGCAAGAACGACTGAACGTCGGGCGTTCCCGCCGAGAAAACAAAAAATGCGTCCAACAGCACAGAAAAGAAAAACACCAAAGCCGAGCAAAGATGTCCGTCTCATCGCATGCCTCCGTTATCCCTCGCCGGGACGCCACAAAAGACGAAATCACGCCGCAAAGATCTTCAGCAAGCCCTCCATCGCGACGTTCCCGCCGCTGAAGACCAGCCCCAGGTCCCACCCGGCCTCGCCCGCCTCCCTCTCGACCATGGCCCTGAAGTCCTCGTTGAAGAGCGCGACGGCCAGGGGCACGGCGCCGCTCGGCTCGACGACCAGCTTGAAGCGCTCGAGCACGAGCCTCGTCGCCGCCTTGATCTCCTCCTCGGACACGCTGAAGACGGCCTCGACGAGCCGGCGCTCGTAGATGACGCCCCACGGGTGCCGCCCCACCGGCGTCCGCAGGCCGTCGGCCACCGTCAGCGTCTTGACCGTCTCGACGCGCTTACCGGCCTCGAAGCCGCGCTTGCAGTCGTCGGCGCCCTCGAACTCGGGCTCCGCGCCGAACACCCTGATCCCCGTGCCCTCGCAGCTGAGCGCGACCCCCGAGAGCATGCCCCCGCCCCCGCACGGCGTCATGATGGCGTCCAACCCGGCGGCCCCCGGCCCGCCGTCGGACGCGGGCAATCCCGTCGAGTTGAAGGTCGGATTCGCGGCCGAGTGGCCCGCGGCCATGAGGTCGCGCACCTGCTCCTGCAGCTCGAGACCCATGGTGCCCTGGCCGAGCATGATGTCCGGGTGGTCATAGGGCGGGACGAGGCGGGCGCCCGTCTCGGCCATGACGCGGTCGGCGGCGGCCTCGCGCTCGACCGAGGTGCTGCCGCTGAAGACGACGTTGGCGCCGTACCCGCGCGTCGCGGCGATCTTGTTGGGCGGCGAGATGTCCGGCATCACAATGTGCGCGGGGATGCCGCTCTCTCTGGCCGCGAGGGCGAGGGCCTGAGCATGGTTTCCTGGGGGGGGAGGGGAGGTCGTGTCAGTATCCGTTCATGGCATGCTCGGCAATCTCCTGTTCCAGTTTTCTACGGCGTGGCCTGGGAACGGGGGCTGCCGTACCTGAACTGTGCGTGACGACGCCCTTCTCCCTCCCACCGCCCTCGAGCCAGCCGGGCTCCTGCTTCAGCCGCTCGACGGCATGGAAGGCGCCGCGGACTTTGAAGGCGCCGATGCGCTGCAAGTTCTCGCACTTGAACCACAGCCGCAGCACGGGCTTCGCCGGCGTGCGCCCTTCCCACTTGGTCCCCGCGAGGTCCTCGGCGGTCCGGGGCGTCGACGCCAGCTCCGTGAGGGTCTTGTTGGTGAGGACGGGGGTGTAGTGGACGTGCGGCCTGACGATCTTGTGGGCTTCCACGACGGACGCCCGGGTCAGGGGCGGGCAGGTCGAGAGGTCGGCCATGCCGGATTACGTCGTTCTGCTTTGGGTTTCTGTGACGCAGGATGAGGCGTTTGATGGTATAGGTATAGGCAGGCGGGCGGGGTGTGAGATTGGGAATCGGCGGGACGGATGTTTCCCTTTATGGTGAAGACGAAGAAAAAGTGAGTGGGAAATGAGATGCGCTGCAAAGCGGGGGCGGAAAGGGCGATGGAATACATGTAGAGATAGATACTGCGGACGGAATGCCGGCATCGGGGAGGAGTGGTGCCGCCTGGCGCCCTCCGGACGGGGCGACCCCGCTTTTGCTGTTGAGACTCGGCGGGTTGAGGCCCGAGAGAAGGCCGTCAGCGTGTCCAGTGACTCGACCGACTCATATCCTTGCTGGGAACGCCCCTGTCCGATCGGACTCTGCTTCTTAACGCCGGGATGATGAGGACCGCGTTCAGATTCGATGACTGACTGACTGCTCTGAGGGATGATACTATATATGGTCATCTATAGAGGACCGAGGAGCGCTTGCCCTACCGTAGCCGTGGAGAATAGCTAGCTAGCTAGCTGTGACTGCTGCCACTGGGCGCACGTGCTGTGGTAGGTACCTTGCACACTGCGTCCCCGGGCGTCATTGCCCGCCGGGAGACCAAGGCGCCCAGCTAAAATAGAAGGACGACATAAATAATCGTTGTATAACCTGGGGAAAGTATTCCTACTGTAGCTATCCAAAGGTGGAACGGAACGTCCCCGACGTGAGTCCCCGACGTTGAACAGGGATCACGTCGCCGTCCTCGGAGAACTACGTAGTTAAGCCGTTCGCTAGCTCCGGTTCGTTTTTTGAGATGATGACTTCACTTCTCACCTTGGTCTACACCCCCCCAAGCTTTCGAATGAGAAAACCCAAGCGATTCCATTCATCCTACCTCGGCAATCGCAACAAGGCGACGGCTGGCTCCACCATAGCCGTTTAACACACCCACCCCCTTCCATTTATATTGCAGTCCGCATCACCGACTCACAAACTCGCGCCACGTTCGTGACGAAACCTCTCCAGCCACCATGGCAAACGACCCGGACAAGCTCTCGACGGCCTTCGCCGACGCGCCGCTCTCGGACCACGGCCGGAAGTGGTCCGCCTTCTGGGAGGAAAAGTACACGCCCTGGGACCGCGGCGGCCCCTCCCTCGCCCTCCTTGACCTCCTGACGACCCGTCCTGACCTGGTCCCGCCGCCGCACCGTGCCCGTTCGGCCGGGGGGTGCGGCGGCGGCAACAAGCCGACGGCGCTGGTGCCGGGCTGCGGAAAGGGCCACGACGCCCTCCTCCTCGCCAACCTGGGCTACGACGTCCTCGCCCTCGACTTCTCGCCCGCCGCCATCGCCGAAGCGAAAGAGAACCAGACCGCCGTCCTCGCCGCCGGGCGAGCCGCCGGTGCGGAAGACGCCCCGGGCGCGCTCGACGTCTACGCCGTCCGCCGCCCGGACGGCGCAGAGCCCGGCGACGTGACCTGGCTCTCGGGCGACTTCTTCTCCGACTCTTGGCTGGAGACGTGGGGCCGCGACAAGCCTTTCGACCTAATCTTTGACTACACCGTGAGAGGTCCCCCCCCCCCCCCCCTAACAGAACGTCAATGACGGGGAACAAATCCAAATCCAACTAATACACAAAAACCAGTTCCTCTGCGCCCTCCCACCGACCGCCCGCCCCCTCTGGGCGGCCCGCATGACCGCCCTCCTCGGCCCCGCCGGCCGCCTCGTCTGCCTCGAGTTCCCCTCCGGCAAGCCCCTCTCCGCGCCGGGCCCGCCGTGGGGCCTGACCCCCGAGGTCTACCTCGCGCTGCTCTCCCGCCCCGGCGAGCCCCTCGAGTTCTCCTCCTCCACGCTGGCGGGCGACGCCGCCGACGTCGTTGTCGTCCCGCCCTCCCGCCAGGACGACGGCCTCAGGCGCCTGGAGCTCGTCAAGCCCGCCAGGACGCACGCGGCCGGCATGAACGAGGACGGCACGGTGCGCGATTGGATCCACGTCTGGAGTCATTGATGCTTGCAACTGCTCGACGAGGCTTTGGTGTGTGTGTATGCGTGCGTGTGTGTGTATGTATGTATGTATGTATGTATGTGTGTCTATACCACGCGAAGAATGCCCTCCCCCTTCCTGTGCCTATACTACGCATATAAAAAGAAGAAATATCCGTCATCTACGCCCGTGAATTTCTTTCCCCCCTACAGCCTTTCTACCGGTCTCAATGGCCGCCGCCCCGGCAGGTCAAAAATCATGCCGTCTTCCGCAGGGAGTTGTAGTGCTCGCCCAGCCCGTACCCGTGCCGGTAGTACGCCAGCCAGATCTCCTTCTTCCCCGCCCCGGGCTCCTCGCTGGCCGCGCCGTCGACGTCGTCCCCGGCGCTCGGCCCGATCCTCTCCGTCCGTCCGTCCTGCACCACCCGGATCTCGACCCCGTACACGTTGGCCAGCGCCGCCAGCTCCAGCTGCCCGCCCCACTCCGCCGTGTCGCGGATCTTGCGCGCGTACGCCTCCAGGTCCTCCTCGAGGAAGGGCGCAAAGTCGTCCGGGTGGCCCGCCATCCACTCCGCCGCCGCCCGCCGCACGACTTTGTACGGCTTCTGTTGCTGCGCATCGCCGGGCGCGGCGTCGGACCCCCCTAGCGGGATGCCCTTCTGCGCGAGCTGGTCCGCCACCGCCGAGAAGAGGCAGTGTCCGTCCGGGGCGATCTCCTTCTCGGCGAGCGAGTGCGTCTTGAACTCCTTGAGCATGTATGTCTTCTCGGCGCCGCGGTGGTCCGTCATGCTCCGCGCCTCCTCCTCGGCCTTGACGGCGGCCGCCTCAAGCTCCGCCGCCCGCCGCGCCATCCGCTCCTTTTGCCTGTTGCGCTTCTTGCCATGTCCCTGTCCCTGTCCCTGGCCCGGTGTCTGGGGCTCGTCTTCGGTCGGCGGTGCGGGCGGCGCGGGCTCCGAGAGGGAGGCCTCCTTGAGCCTGTCGGCGACCTCGGCGGCGGCGGCGGCGTCGTCGTCGTCGTCCTTTGTTGTGGCGCCCTCCACCTCCTCCGTAGCGTCTGCATCGACTACCGCGCCTCCGCCGACCAGGGCGGCGAGCTCCTCTTCTTGCTGCTCCTTGAGCCGCCTCTCCAGCTCGGCGCATTCCTCGTTGACGCCCTTGCGCGTCTTCTTGGTCGCGTTCTTCTTCTTGCTGGTGATGCGCCCGACGAGGTCGCGCTGCTCCTTGCGATGCCGCGCCTGCATTTGTTCGAGCGCTTCGGCCTCCATCGTGGCTGTTGCCCTCCGGAACTCGAACAGGGAGAGTCTCGTTGGCTGGGCGGTCTCCCCGTGCGGCGGGAGGGGTGGAAAAGGAAGGGACGTCGACGTGTCCGCGTGAAAGAGGAGGGGGTGGTCGAGAGAGGGTCGGCGGGAGAGCGGTCGATTGGTTTGTGAGTGGAAGATTCGTGGCAAGAGGTCGGGTTGTCTGCCAAAATAAAAGTTGTAAGCAGGAAGGGTGGTGAGAAGGCCCAGATGCAGCAAAAGTACGAGAGTTGTTATGGCGGGTTTCGGCTGGAGGATGGCACGTCACTGTTACCAGGTAGCTCAAAGCTCGCGTGGAGGGGTGAAATTTCTTAGTGGGGGGGTGCACTGCGCTGGAATGCGGGGTCGGTGCGCCCCCGAAGAACGGCCCCGTAAATCAACTTCCTCCGACCACAGAACCTTTGGGGGACGGGTCCGCATCAGCACCGGGACCTGCGCCGGGACGAGCGGTTTATGGAAACAAAGTGTTTTCCCCAAAGGCTCTTGGTTGTTCCAGATGAATGTGTCTTTCTGCACGTCCATACCGAACTCTTTCGATGTTCCTCGAAGATGGGGTTGCAAACGTTGTGTAAGTGGTTTCCTTTGTCCGCCATCGAGGCTGGACGATGCTGGAGCGCCCTCGAAGTGCCACCAAGGGCCAGGGAAACATAATGGATTGCCTCCCTTTATGATACTCACCACGACATGCATCTAAGTTCTGGTCATTTGCAGTTGCAATGGGGGTCTTCCAAGACTCATATTCTATGCCATCCTACCCCACCGTCATACCGACATAACGATGTTTAACGCTCGTTATATATCATCTGTTACTTCCACCTATCATTTTACATGTCCCAAAGCCATCGTCGACGTTAGTCTTCAGAGACTGCAGCTTATTCTTCTCCAAATCGATTATCAAATCCTAACCCCCCCCCCCACAGCGAGTGCAAGCCCAAACGACAGCTACAATGTCTGTCCTCCTGTACATCCAGCATAAGCTTGGGGAAACGTTTTGGGACTACGTCAGCAACCGCCGACGGTCCCAACCCCGAGCCTGGACTGGCACCTGATGCCGAGACCGTCCCGTGAGAAGAGCGCGCAAAGAACCAGCCGTGAAGAAAGAAGCCCCCGCCGCCCCTGGCCACCACCGAGTCCAAGGGCGCCGGAACACTCGTCGTCTTCCTGCGCCCTCTATCTCGTTGGCGGCCGCCAGGACGATCAAAATTACCTCAGCCAGTGCGCAGACCCTCACCGGCGCGCCGTCGTCTTCTTCACCGACAGACTGAAGGCCCTGACCATCAAGAAGTATTATTTCTGTAGCGGCTGCTTGATGCTGCAGAGGTTCTGCCGACGCTTCCTGGTCAGGGCCACCTCCTGCTTGTGGGGGCAGCACTTCAAAGACCTAGCCGCGAGCTACCTCATCCTCTGCCCCGAGGCCGTCGACGAGGCCCTGCGCAAGCTCGGCGCCCCGGCCGACGTCGCCGTACCTCGCCAAACGGACGCCTTCGCCCTTTGTTGCGTTCGTCCAAGACGGCCAACGTATTGGCACCGACTATCAGGTGTCTAGCCTCTGGCTTCTTATAGCCTTCACCCACAACGTCCTCCACGGTAGTGCTTAATGCCGGTTAGGGGCGTCTTTTTTATTTGTCTGGGGAGGTCTTTTATTGCTTGGTACGGAAGGATAGAGGATTACGGCGGGTCTGGTAATAAGCCCGTCAAGAACGACGACGACGACGACGACGAAGGAGAAGCGGAAGAGGGAGACGAGAAGGAGACCGAGACCGGCCCCGTGACGAGGGCCCGGGGGAAACGCCCCACCCCCGACGAGGAGGACTCCGACGGGGACCAGGGCAAGTCGCGGGAGCGGTAGAGTTTTCTTGAAGATACGTAGTGAAAATGGAACGATGATGCGGCCTTGCTTACGTTGTGTATTTGCCTTGTTTGGTTTGTTTGGGGGTTTTTGGCTTCATTTTTCTTCTCTCTTTTCTTCTTTTTGGACGCGGGTTTGTATGAGGGTCGTGGGCTGGGCTTCTCGGTCCCATCTAAGGGGCGACTGCTAGTTGTGCTTTCGACAATGGAATTGCGGTTTGCCCAGGTATAGGCGAGCACCGATATCTGTCGATTTTCGTGAGGGTGTACGTTTCGGTCGGGTTCCAATACCGAGACTCTGCTCGACACAGAACCCTGGCCTTCCTGGGACGACATGCCGCAGTGTCCCCCACATGCAGCCATTGTTACGGTTTCAACATACGACGCGGGACGGAGGCCTATATTAACGGTGTTTGATTTACTAAAGCCTGTCCAGCGGGACCTGTATACAGTAGCGAAGGCAATATCCATCCTTGTGGATCGACTATATCAGCAATTCCAACACACCGGCATCGTCCCATGATGCCCTCACGGCCTGCGGCTTTATGGCCTGACCAGACGTGGAAATGTCTTGTCGACATACCGGCAGCTACCTGCCTTCCCTATATCTCTCCAACTCCAGGCATCGAGGGGGCCCCAAGGTGTGGTTCCTTCCAACCCGCCCCCCCCCCAATAGCCTAGTCAAACACGAAAAATATTACACAATTGGGTATCGAATGAATGTAGTCCTGCGCGCGCTCTGGTCCAACCCGTTCGCATCAAGAAACGATATAAATGACTGTTCACGCCCGCGACTAGAAGCCCTTGAAGGGGTCGTCCCGGAAGTAGTCGTCTTCCGCAGCTACTCGGCCATTAACATAGTAGCCGTCTGTGCCACGCGTGCCACGAGAGCTGTAGCTATCGCGGTGGCGGCTGCGGCTTTGCCGGCGTCGAAGCTCCTTGCTCCGCCTTCGAGCTCGGTATTGATATTCCTCGTGCTCATCGGGGTCTCTGTCAAAACCCGAGTGCGCCAGGGGGCTGATGAAAGCCTCCATCCGCACTGTGCCGATGGCGTCAAAGAAGTTGCCGCCGGGTCGCGAAGAGGCCTCTGAAGTACGCTGGGAACCGACTGTGCTGATGCCCCAACTTTGTCTGCTCGAACCTTGTGATGGCTGAGACTGGTAGATGTCGGACGATCCTGCTGTGCCGACACTATTCCCGGCGTTGCTGTTGGTGTAGCTGTGCCCAACGCTGCCCGGCCCGGAAAAGCCGCGGAAGGAGAGCGGTGGCGGAACATGACCTCCAGTGTTACTTCGCTTCCGCCCGTGAACCCCAGCGTGGTTGGACCGTTCAGTGAACCGGGGGATAAAGGGTGGTTCGGCAGCGTCTCCTGATTGCTCGCGCTGATGACCGTTGCTAGCGTTGCTTGGCATGGACGCGAATGCTTCCGCCTGTCTGTAACCGGACATGTCGCCCGTTTTGGACGAGGGGATGCTGGGAATGCTGGGAATGCTGGGAACGCTAGGGATACTTGCTGGTCCTGCGTTCTTAACCATCGGGGTCTTGCTCTTGGTTAATCGGATGGAATCACGGATGCCAGGTCGTCTGGTTGGTAGTGGCGGTTCAAATTCCGGTATTGCTGTTTCTTTGACAGGCCGAGGAGGAGCGGGGATCTCTGGAACGGCTTGGGTCGAATGTGCCAGGAAAGAAAGCGCCGTGAGCCACATGTAATGTCGCTCGGAAGACGTGGCGGTGAACTTCAACGCTCGTTGCGGAGTCAGGATAAGGATCGAACGGTTGAACACGGCACCCTGGTTTTTGGGAGCAGGATTGTCATCCTTGACATCGAGTACGGACTGAATTGTCACTGCTCGTTGTTAGCCAGCTTCACTGCAGAGGTCGCGATATCGTCACTTACGTTTCCGGCCAGACTTGCCCATCAAGGCACTGCCGGACGAAGGCTGCTTGCTGCTCCAGAGAATGGCCCTTTCATATGGTGCTAGCCAAACCCATCGCCTGTGGCGATCGTTGCTAGAGTCGTCCTTGCCGGTGTCAGACACCCCGAAAGACTTGCGTCTCCGGACGTACTTGAACATCCATTCGCCAACCATGGTCTGCGCAATAGCGTCGACAACCCCCGTGGCTTGTGAGGTGCCATTGGAAGCTCCGCCGACAGAATTGACGTCCGTGGTAGCGGTCTGAGCCGTCGTAGTCGACAGCCTCGACCTGTGTGACCTGTGGTGGGAGCTCGTGTCACGCGGAGGGCTGGTGATGTCGTTGTAAGGAAGAGGCGGCAGGCCCGGGCTCTCTGGCGCTTCGGTCGCCTCCGGGAACGGCGGCGGGGATCTGCTGCCTTGTCTACGGTTTCTCTGGTTCCGGGGAAGGGCGGCCGCTGACCGAACCTTGCGAATGCTGTTTGCGCGGTTGATGCTGCCGACACGGTAATGGCCGCGACCGACGCCTCGGCGATGCCATGGTGCGTCCGTTTTTGATGGGCTCCGCTGGCTATCGCTCGGAGCACTGGCGCTGAATGGCGGTCGGCGAGAACTGGCCCGGGTTGGGATCGGGAAGGGAGGGTCGCGGGGCTCCGGGAGACTAGGGCTCCTGGGGCGGCCCTGATGGCTGGCAATGCCGCTTTGGATCATGGCTGCCTTACGCATGACGTTCTGCTTACCCGACGGGCCGGCAGTTGACTTCTCGTGACCCCGGGCCGTAGGCTTCGCTGGCTGCTTTTTGACGGCTGTCTCCCTGTTCTCTAGGTTGTGGCTGTAGCTCTCGGTTCGCGAAGGGCGCGCCGAGCTCCTGCTAGGCGCGGGCTTCATATTCTGCTCCGGTAATGTCGCAAAAGTGCTCACAGATGTGCGGTTGGACGCACGAGAATCCATCCTCATTCCGGGAGCGGAGAGCGCGGTTCGGTACTCAGAGTCGCTCACGTCAGCATCGAACTCGTCTTGCTCGTCAGAGCTTTGGGCGTCCTGGAACCCGGCGAAGAGGCTGCTGATGCGGTGCGGTCGTCGCATGGGCACGTTGTATGACAATGGCCCGTCGTCGTTGTTACCGGGGTATGCATCGCGAGTTTGCTCTCCGAAGACGGGCGAAGCCGGTGGGGACGAGGGTATGTCGGTGATACTGCGCTTGGTAGTGAGTCTCTTGGGGTTTCTCGGCGGCAGGTGCCCTGGAACAGGAGTAAAGTGCCGGGGATCGTCGGTTGAAACAGCGGTGGCAATGACGGGTGACGAGGGTCTCGACGTAATTGCTGAAGGGCGCAGATGTACGGGCAGATTTGCCAATCGTTTATCCGAGAGGATCTCTTCCGTCTGGACAGCGGTGGACCGCATTTCAGTCGAGGTGATGAGCGATACCTGGCAGCCAAAGTCTTTGAAGTGCTGGGGAAGCCGGGGCTGCCGTGGTGTCGTTGGGCGACTTGTCGGCGGGATGACGCTGATGCTCGGAATGGTCAGCTCCTGCATCGGTCGCAATACAGGAGGCATCTGCAGCTTTTCCGCGGGCTTGTCCGTCTGTGTCGAGACCGAAACCATGACAGCAGGTGGGGTTTCAGGAAGGGGCGGTGTCAAAGACCTATACGGTGACTTGGGTGTCTTGGGTGGGCTCAGAGGTTCTTCGACCGTCTGAGAGCCAGCTGAGACCATGGGGTTGAAGGGGCGCGGCTCGATAGACAGTGGTCGGCTGACATAGACCCGCTTACGCCGTTGATTGGCCTCTACTTCCCACTCACCTCGGGGAAGGGCCTCGGCTTCGGGGAGTTTCTCGACCCTGACGGCGGGTTCGGGGGTTGCCGGCTGAACTGGTCCTAACTTGGGCGACGGAGGAGGCGAGAACTGGATGCCCGTGTCCGTGTAGATGACCTTTGGTACCGGCGCCGGCGGGGGAGACACGAGTTTCTCATCGTCTTCCCGGGTGCCGTCTTCCAGAGCCTCCAAAACTGGCTGGTTCATCCAGAGTCTGCCTCGAGTCACACTTCCCGGACGCTGAGGGCTTTCAAGGCTTTGGTTTCTGCGGTGAAGTCTCGACAGGACGCTGTCACGACTGAAAGTTCGGGTGTGGCGGTAATTCGACAAGGCGCTTTCACGGCCGCCGTCGTCGGTCTGCCAGTCGTCATCGCAGTCGAGGTTGAGTTCGTCGGCAAGGGAGTTGCCGTTAAAGACCTTGCTAGGACTCTGCTGGGTAGAAAATCGGACGCTGTTGGTCATGCTCATGGTTCGGACGCTCGCTGCGTCATTGTCCCGTTGGTCTTCTGTTTCGCTGTCGTGGCCGTTGCCATTGACCTGAGCAGCCTGGTAGGCGGCGACCTCGTCCAGAACCACCTTGAGGCGGCTCTCGGCAACGTGAACTCTGCGTTCGTACTTGCGCTTCTCCTCCTCCCAGGAGTCCTTGTCTTGGGCCCATAGGTCGTGAACCCTCTGCGAGTCTTCTTCTTGACTTCGAACCTTTCTTTGGGCGACCTCCAGTCTCTTCTTCGTTTCCGTGATGGAGTCAACGGCCTCGTCCCTCTCGCGTGCTAGTTCGCTGAGTGCCGAGGAGGTGCCGCCCTCGAGAAGCGCCAGCTGACGCTTCAGCGAACGGTTTTCCTTTCCAGTGGTGGCTATCGATTCCTGGAGTGACTCCTGCTCTTGGCGGGAGGTATGCAAAGACACCTCGAGGTTTTCGATGAGCTTTGCCTTCTCTTCTTGATCTCGCCTCAGGTTCAGGATCTCGGCAACGAGGTTGGCGTGCAGAGTGGGAGTGAAACGACGCGGGTCAAGAACGCTGATGGCGTCGTCGTTGGTCATATTTCTCGAGGAGCGTTTGGAACCCTTATCGTTCTGGGGAACGGGAGGAGGTGAGGGGCTTTTCTTCCCATTCGGAGGGGTGACTGAGCGTCGGGACTTTCTCGAGGCTCGCGATGGTGTTCTGTAAGGTGTGTCTCGGGGTGTAGGCAATGCCGTCACAGCGGCATTGCCCCTAGACTCGTCCTCAGTCTCCCAGACGGCCATGTTGACTGACGGACGGAGACGAGGGAGAGTTCACAAGGAAACGGTGAGGGCGCGGTGGTCCTCAATTGAACCCCTCAGGAAAGAGGTGTAGGCATTCAAGTAGTCGTTTCCGGGGGGGGGGGGATTAGGATCGAAAGTAGGGATCAAAGCACACAGCTGAGCCCCAGGGTTCCTTGCCGTCGGTGGAAATGACAGGCGCCAGTAAAGCAGTCCGGCCGCCCAATCAAGGGTGCATTGACGCTCTTGAACCCCCACTGACTTTTTAGTTAGTGTTTGATGCTACGGAAGTGGCACATTGGCGGAGGAAGGCGTCGAAGGGTTGTGCCTAGGAAGATGCATGACATGAAAGGAGACGGGTGAAACTTACAACGTGTTGACGCTGACACTGCTGGTGGTGGTGGTGGTGGTGGTTCTGCGTTGCAGGTGCAGCAAGTTTCGTTGAAGAGGTGGCAGATGACACGTGAGAGCCGACGAAAGTCGGAAAGATTGAAAAGAATGCAATGAAGGTTTCGGTTTCGCACGATTGGTTGTTTCTGCACGATGGCGAGACTTTGCTTAGCATGTAGTCGTCCACGGAACTCAGACGGAATAACGGGGTGTGTGAGAGCGAGGGAGGGGTGTTCGGGAACAGTTTAGGAAGGATGTCCACCTTAACAACGAAGCAATATAGATGATGAATACGGGTTTTGAAACCGGGTAGCTGTCGAAGCCTAGAAGTAACGCCGCAGAGGAAAGGATAGGGGGAGGGGAGACCGGCGGTCCCAAGAACGGATGACAAGACTGCGCCGGCGTTGCAATAGGTGGAGAGCGATTTTATGTCGACATGTCATTCGATAATTGAGTTTTGGAAGAACCGAGATGGGATGCGACACCGGGTTAGGCTATGTGGTATTGAAGGATCCAGGTCGAAGAAGCGGAAGAAAGAAAAAAAAATCTAGACTTGAAGGATTGACGTGTGTGCAAACTGCAAAGCGACGGCGATGTACCGATTATATGACAAAAGAGGGTGGGACGTCGGAGAAGAAACGTTGGTCGCGAGAGAGAGAGAGAGAAGCGGGTGAGAAAATGGCGTGTTAAGGCTTGTTTCGCGCGGTTCTAGTGGTGGGGGGTGAGTTTGTGGTCAGCCTCTTCTTCCTCCCGGACCTCCCTCCTCCTTTTATTTTGACTCTGCTTCTCCTACAGTGATCGGCCGGAAGACTCGAGTTTGTAAGAAACATCCGGAGGAAACTCACTGAGCGCACGGTACTGAACGGCCAATAGTAGGTTTATTGGAAGGTCTAGAAATAAGTCGAGGTGGGAAAAGCAATGGTGCGCCGGAGGGTTCGAGACAGTGACGGGACAAAAGGAACGTAGTGAGTGTAGGACAGTCGAGGTCGGGTAGTAAAATAAAGATAAGAGTAACCAATGTACCACTGCCAACAGTGAAGTGGCAAGTCAGAATGACTGGATGCGCGAGAAAATAGCCGTGAAGCGAGTAAGACAAGTATCTCGGCGTCGCAGAGGATAGCACATCTAGACTACATGTCAATTGGCGTAACAATGACAGCGGAAGGGGATGAGAGTGAGAGAGAGGGAGGGAGAAGGGGGGCGAGGCGCGAGAATTGAGAGAGTCAAGATCGAGCGAGGCCATCAGGCTATGCGGTTACTGGCGAGCATGGGAAGATGGACGGGCTGAGATGGGATGAAATTATTGGGACGGGCCAGGGTCGATAAGCATGGGGGGTGAGTAGCACTAAGGTAGACAGGGTATAGAGAGTCGAGGCCGGGATGGCCGGTCGAGAGAATGAGGACGAGGAGGAGAAAGCATCGGGGGGGGGGGGCCATTGGGAAGATTGCGGCGACGAGAACGAGAGCGAGGGCGACGAGGTAAAGCCATTAGACGTTATCCGTAGACATTTAGCATTTAGACATTACGGAGTAGTGAGGAGGAGAGCACAAGAGAGAGAAAAGACGACGATGTCCCATGCAGGTTAGGTACGTACCTGTGTATGTACGTACATAAGCTACGGAGGTAAGGTAAACTACTTGCCAGGTATGTACCTAGATACCTACCTCACCTTAGATAGGTATGTAGGTAGCTGCCTAGGTACATTACGGCTGGTTTCCTTGATACTCCACAATATCTCTGGAGAAAGAGCGTGGATGCTGGCCAACCAAGGCAAGTCATCCGACGGAAAGTGCAAGCAAGGCTGCGCAGGAGTGGATGCGGGTGCAGGCCAGGTCTGCCGCATCTGCACTTTTGTCGTGCCGTGCTGTGTTGTTGTGGCCTGCGCAATCTTGCAATCCTGCGCGTTGTTTCTTTTTTGGCACGTCGTAACCGTCCAACGGGCTGGAAGCTGCGGCGGGATGGGATGCAACTGTGACGGGAGCAATGACACGAACCACTCCACCCCCTCCTCCACCTACGCAGTGGTGTACCTACGCGGTAGTGTACCTAGCTTCTGAGATTATCTAAATCGGGGTGGAAAGTGGGAAACCCCCATCGATCAGGACTGTAATTGGGAAGCGAACCAAGAACAATCCAGACGCCATCTGGAAGGAGACGAGAAGGAAAGGGCCACATTGTATCCGTACTCAGGACCAGGCACAAGTCGACATGGGAACAAATTAGACAGGCCCGGGGGGGAGGAGGGGGAGGCGGTCCAGCCACGGCACCACGCGCGAAATCTGGCATTGTGAGACCTCTTGTTTCTTCTTTACCGGCGCCAGTCCATAAGTCGCAAGACCATGACATGACCCAGCGTGAGGAGTACAAGTATTCTCACGCTAGGGCATGTGTGCAGCGTGAGCGAAACTGATGCCCATTTCACAGTCAGGCCACACATCTTCCCCCTTCTCTGGTCATGCGTTACAGAAAGCACCGGTTTCGAGCCCCCCAGCAGGGAAAGTAGACCTACCATTCAATTCAGCAGGGAACCCCAGGCATAGCCACTACAGCAATGTGGTTGGGCCTGTGGCTACTGCGCTAGCTGCCCACCACCTATTTCGTCTGGCCGCTGCAGAAAAGTCGGAGGAACCGTCAAGCAATGCACTGTCAACCCAACTAACCGCACTCGGCGGTTGGAGTCTGATCATTGAGGAATAAAAGCAACCGGCATGGGAAAGGAAGGAGGGGGGAAGGGAAGGGTCCTCGACAAGCGGGCATGCAACGTCGCGCCGCCGGTCATGATTGGGTCACTTGAGGAGCGTGCAAGTGCATCAAACTGTCGGCCGTTGGTTACCTACTTCAGGCGTCGACACGTTTGGATGCTCCTTCTCCTTTCCTGCCTCTTGTCTACTAATTACCATGCACACTAACACCAAACACTACCTATATAACGACAGGCCGGTTGTTACAAGAAGGTAAAGGAGTTGACTAATGAGAGAAACATAAGCACGTACCCTCCTTCTCAGGCAGATACGTACAGTACATGCGGATAGTAAGGTAGGTAGGTATCTCTGTAGTCTGCACTAACCACATAGGCACCTGACGTGCAAGGTACCACTCGGTCCGTTCTCCACCTTTGCACGGGAAAAGTCGAGGAGGACCGGCTGAATGTTTGTGAGAGCGCCGGGACTGTCCAGCATGAGCGAAACTCTGCAGACGCAGACACACACGCACGCACACCTTGGCCCTCCCTGCTACTCCAGGAAACAAAATCACCCAGTGAAACGACTACGGACAGGATTAACCAAGATTACCAACTGATGGCTCTCGATCTCGTACTGGCAGGCAAGTGGCCAATCTTGCTTGCCCGCCCACTTGCCGGTCAGCCAGCCAGGCACCAAGGTTTTTTGGTTGCGGCGATGCAAATTGCTCTGCAACAATGACCCCTGGTTTCCCGTGTTCCAACTGAAAGGGTGCAACGCCATCCGGGCAAGGCGCGACTGGGGGGAGGAACGCTCATCTCTGTTGGGACTCGTGGCAGCTCTCAAAATCGCCCGCTAACGCTCTTTGGCCGACGACAAGTGGGGAGCCCTGAGCCATTTGGGCAGGAAAGAACGCTAGACATGGGAGTTCCTTCCAGGGGGGGAGGGGGGGTCCAAGGAGATCCAGCAGGACGCATTTGCCTGCACTCGCACATTGCACTTGCACACTACGACGGACGAACCAACTGGTGGACGAACAAACGAACGTCCAGGGGGGGGGGGGGAGGAGGCAGTTTCACCCGCTAAACCGTCTTTGGTTGCCCGGCTTGCAGTCCATCTTCGACTCCCGACCTCTGTCGTCGAATAGGATCTCCTCCAACATCTACGTATTATCTCTGGATGAAGCCAGCAATTTCCTGGCTGCGCTGATCACACCCTTGGACGCCTGCCGTTTCTTTGGGTCATCACTCATCCTGTGGCCTGCCCCCATCCTTCCAACACCACTCAACGTTGGAACTTGGAAGACATGGCGTGACTATCCAAGCCGCCGCTACATCCCTCCGCAACCGCCTCTCGGTGTTGCGCCGCCCAACGTTGTACTACGTACGGATGCACCGTCTCGAGTTAACGACGATGGAATTTCCACCACAGTTCAGCCTTCTCCTCCCCACCTGTGCCATGTGTGTACGGACTACTGACTACTTACGTACAGGGAGAGCCCTGAATCGCCAAGCCCCCGGTCGCCGGCTTACGGTAAACAGCGAGCGTCCGCGCATTGTGCCTTCCACAGGCTCGAGACACCTGAATGACTTGCGCTGTGGCCTCTCGTGTCGCAATGTCTTGTCACCGCCTTGCCTCCTTTCTTTTTACTCAAATACATTGACAATGTTGTCGGTCCCCGCTGTCTCGTCCGCCTTCCCGGCCCTCTGTCCCAAGAAGCACCAGATACATATCCAAGGCAGTGCTTCTGCTGTCAGTTGTCACTCTGCGTCGCGTCTAGCAGAATAGCATGTATATACCTAGACAGATCACCACATATGCCGACACTTTCAATCCTTCGGGGGACTGTGCACGCGCACGCACAAGACACCTTCGCCCTCCTGTATGCGTCAAACAAGCCACAATAAACGTTGCTCGTGTCTGGACCAAGGGTGCCCCCCCCCAATCAATAACCTTTGGTTTCTCCAACTGCCGCTTCCCGTCAGCCGTGCCATAGTGAGGTCAGAGCTTCCGACATGTCAGTCAGAGTATGAAAGTGGTAACATGGAATCCAAGACAAAACAACGAGTCACATCCACAGTCTGAAATGACTTCCTTCTCCCGAGTCTCTCGACCATCGGGTGCCGCGAAGTGGAAGTGACTCAGTGGTCGAGACTCGACGAAACCGCCATCAACATTGTGTCGCCCACGCCATTTGTGTCGTTTGCCATGCTCCGTTGCACGTTGGGTGCACATTCCACGAGTGTCACCACACCCACGTCCGTCATTGATCGACCAGAAACAAGCCACGAAAAGGAAAGAGGGGAGGGGAAGCTTCCAGCACACAACGCCCACATCACACCGATTTGGGCTGCCAAGAGAAATGTGCTCCCGTTCCGACGACAGGCAGCGGACGCAGGCACGACATCACAGCAGTGGAGGCTGTTGGACTTGGAGATTAGGTGCCTTGCTGCTCTCTGCATCCGCGCCTGCGCGTTGCATTTGCTGTGCCGCTGGTTACCCTGCCTGCCCTGCATGCATACGGCCCAAGGCTCGAAAGGCTTCTCGCGCCATCTTCGCTTTCTCATTTCTCACAACCAACAAGCCGCATGTTCCGTAGGGCACCCGCGACAGGAGGCTTCATCGGGTTCGGCCATTGGCCCTTTCGCGGTGGCCCCCCGTTCGCTACCAAGGGAGAAGCGGACCATTACCCGCTGTCTGTTCGCCAGACCGAAGAACTCGCGACCTTACTTTGAGGTTGCATGGCTCGGATGAATACTGAGTCTTTGCCTTCCGGTTTCTAGGTCCTGCGCCGCTGCCACCTTGCCATGCGCTCTCGCTCTCATGTTCAGCCGGCTCTACACGTCGTTAAGCCGCGAGGGATAAGCTCAGTAACTCCATCTGGCAGGTTTGCTGACTCCCCGTGTCCTCCTCATCTTTGGAGTGCCTACGTGCCTACGGGTGCGGAATATGGCTCGATCTCCGAACGGGAACCTAGGTCGCTGTGCCGCCCCTTCCAACTTTGCAACCAGCCGCCTTTCCCAACATGGAGACCATGACCGCACAAGCACGATTGAATTCCTAGCTTGGTCTGACGGCTGTGTAAGCAAGCTACTCAGACGGCGCCGCATCGACTCGCGCCCCTCCTGACAATCTCATGCAAGCTCCCTCCCCACTGGTCTACACTAGTCATCTACATTAGTCAGATGCGCCGTTGGGATTCTCCTCACGAACTACCACGATTCCCCGCCGTTTGAAAACTGCCTCAATTGCCTCCGATTCCATCAAGTCCGAGATCCGACCTGCCATTAATGAAATAGGCTTCGAAAGAGCAGCATCCGGGCGAGAGTTTGCGCTAGCATGCCAGTCATATTGAACTGGACCCAGTGTTCTTGCAGTCCAATGACCAGGCACAAGGAACATACCCCTTGCGAAATGGCCAGGGGGCACGTCTGGACTCTGGAGAGCAAACATCGTGGGGAGTGGGGCCAATTGGGACTCGATTCGACCTTCCTGCGTACGTACCCGTTCGTGGAGCAATTTCATACCTCCAAGTCATCACATCATACATGTTCTGTCCGTACGGAAGTCTTTCCCAGGCTCATCGGCTCACATGAATCCGTACTGCTCGCACGCGCCTGTGAACAGACGTGCAGAACAGCGACAAGGCCCGCTAGGCGGATGAGATGTCCGATGTAGGATCGATGAGATGCACAATGATCAAGCGGCTAATTACCGCACTCTAATCGTCACTGTTAGGTTACAACACATCGCGTCCAAGATCACAGGGTCCGCTTCCAAGTGTTCCAGACTGCCGCTTGTTCAACGGAACCGTCAAGGGGACTGAAGAGCTTTGAGTACCCGATGCTAATGCCCGGCCCGTATTCGTTAGTCGCTCGCCTCCCACCACATCTCCCCAACGACGACCAGACGCCACCCGCGCCTTCTGATATTTTTACAACTGACAACGTAGTCGGAACTTCTTAGTCTAAGTCCCGAAACGCCGCTCGAGACCGGAGAAATATGAGATGATAGACAACGCCACACTGGACGTCCTTTACCGACCTCGGTCAAGCCACGGTGCATCGGTGGCGGCCGCCGGCCCAGGTCCCCCCTTTGGGCCAAGCGGAGCATCTGCAGCTTTACTCTGGTATCACGCTCGCTTCTGATGACAAGCCCCATGCGCTAATGCACGACTGCTTCACAACACATGTGCAGGGGATTGACAACTTCCGCAAACACATTATGTGCAGGCTCGGCGCGCCCCAGCAAGCAGAGCCGGCTGGCACAAAGGTGCGGGATTGGGAAGCGGAAAGCATATCCGCGCAGGTTGGGAGGTGAGTAGTCTGTGCAGTCCCTCGGGGTACGGCCTTTGATCTCCACCAATATCATATTGGGCTGGCCGGAATATATCTCTGCTATCACAGGGCCAGTGTATAAGACGAGCATGCCAAGCCGTGTGCTATATCGGTCGACGGCTCGCGACCTGTCTGATGCACGGAGTCTTGAACGCGTGTCTAGGGACATTATCATCGGCGTCCCGTCGCTCACGAAAGCAACACCGTGTCGCACTGCATCATGCGAGCCTGCCAAAAACACTTTCGCGTGAAAGATGGTGGGGTGGGATTGTCATTTCCCAGCGTTTCCCTCATCTCTTGGTCAGCCACGGCCGCCCCGTTGCGTCGTCCGTGCCCACTTCATCTTTCCGTAAACTCTCCATCTGCTCGGGAACCTAGGTAGCTGTGCTTGTAGCATTTCAGGTGATTCCACCACGTGTGCGACAGTAGAGGACTGGTTCATCTCTTGGGAGCAGGTAAGTTCGTCGGATGTTCGGTGTTGTCTTTGGCCTCGAATCGGAGCTTGGGCATGCGAACGCCGTGTGCAGGTGCGGGAGGGGGGGGGGGGACTCGAGCGGCCGGGCGGCCAGATCTCCCCTATCGCCCGAACCGAACGGCGTGAACGCCGTCAGTGCATAATTGGGAATGATCGGCACCTGGTCTCCCTGGTCCTGGAAGGGGACGACCTCTTCCCCCTCCCCTCCCTCTGCCTTACGGTTAGTATACGGGACCGATGAGGTCGGCGGGCTGGCGGTTCGCAGCTCGCTTGCGAGCAAAGTCTCGGCCGGTTCCAGCAACGGGGAGGGAAAGCCGAGACTGTGAACCTCCAAGGGGGATATCCTTCGCAGGTGATGTGGCGGGCGCCGCATAGGCGTCAAACGTCGCTGTGCAATTAGACGGCCGAGATTACGTCTGGGGCCGATGAGCGGATATTTGTCGGCGCATGACTTGATGAGGTCGGTGTATTCGGGCGCTGGAGCGAAACAAATCAGCAACTGCGGCAAAGGGATCTTTGCAAAAGATCCCGTCAGCTTGTCCGGACGCAGAGCCTGGTTCCGCGACCTGACCACTTGTAAGCGGCAGCCTTTCCCGGTTCTTCATGCTGCTCGCTGGCATGTCATTCAAGAACCGATGAGGAAGCCTCTCGTGTGCGGAGCGATATCTCCGGCGCGGGTCTCATCTTGCTCGCGTCGTCGGGTCGGTCCGCTTGCTCTTAGCGACAGCCTAGGAGGAGGGAGAGCTTAAAACCCGAGTCCACAATGTTCGTAAGGACAGACAGCTGGCTATTGTGAAGTGGCCCCCGTCTGTGTTCGGGCAAAGGGACGACCTTCGATAGCAAGCCCTGAAGTCGGGCATGGGTTGGAAGATATGTATTGCGGTATGCTCGCGCCCCTTTCTTTATATCAGGCGAAATCTGCATAGTGCCCTGGATGGGACGAACAAGAGATGAAAGTTGATACAATGTCCAATTTTGCGTGGGGGTTTTTTTTTTGGTTTTTTTTTTGAAAAAGATTGATACTGCCAAACACAAACGTATTAGTGCCGGATGTTATCGGCCCTTCATAACCAGCATAGTAATGATAATCAAGTCGACAGCATATGAAGGGAACAACTATGCAAACCCCCCTTGACACACAGCCTATTAGATTGTGATTGTGCCCCTCGTCGCGAGGATACATGAAGCATCATGTTCATCTCTTGCAAAAGAAAGGGGCTGCAACTGGAGATTGACGCGATACTCGACGTTAGCATTTGTTTGACAGCTGGACAAGGTCAGTTGGGTTACCAACCCAACTCCAACCCCAACCCCTTAGGTTACCCGGTAGACCAGGTCGGTCAGGGTATTCAATGACATCTCGTGTTGAGACATTGACAGCTCAAGGAACGCGGGCTCGCCGTCATCTCGATCAACGCCACCTGAACCTTAACCTCAGCCGGCTTGCTCTTCACAGCGACATGGAAACAGGGCGTCGAACGGAGTACGGGAGGAGAGGGGGTTGGGAGGAAGGAACCCGGGTCTTCGGATCGCGGAGCCGAGGACCTGGTTTCTGGAGATGAGGCCTCATTTGGGGACCCTTGATGCCGGGCGACCCGCCATATTACGACGGCGTTGCGGGAGGGAGAGGGGGGGGGGGGGGGGGGGGGGGCCGGCGCGGGGGGGGCCCCCCCCGAAGGCAGCGAGGTGTACGGATAGGAGCCCTGCTCTGGGAGTCCAACGCCGAGGTCGCATGGCGCGTTGCTGGGGCGTCGCCGGAGAGGAGCTCGGTTTTGCTGGCCGTTCTTTTTGGGGATATGTACAGCTAGTCTGGGAAGACGTGTCACGGAGGGGGGCCAAGGGGTGGCAAAGGGGTCTGCGACTGATCATCTCCGTAGACGCGGCGAGAGGTACGAATGGGGGCGCGGGCTTCTCGTTCATCGTGCTGCCGTGCTGCTGCTTTAACGAGTCGTTCTCCCTGGACGAATGCAGTTGTTCTTGTTGTACACGCTGACTCTATTTTTTTTTATTTTTTATTTTTTTACCCAGGAAACCTTGTTTTTTTATCTCTCTCCCGTTCTCGGGTCCCGGCGGGATTGGTGTGTTCCCCAAAAGCATCGTCGTCTTGAGGGAGAGGGCCCAAGGCTCTCTAGGGGTTCTTCCTCGGAGGCGTACCGTTTGCCTGATGCAACACACAGCCATGCCGGCTCTCGGCTTGCAACGGGACTGTGCATTCGTCTGCATAACCTCAGCAGATCGCTGGTTGCTACTCGCACCGGATTTGGCACATTATGCCCCTAGGCTGGTCAAGAACCGCCGTGCCGTGTCCTCGATAGACGACGTTTCGGGATTGCCAAGTCGCCAGATATAACTCTCTTGCGGGATCAGGAAACCGCTGGGTCGTGTCGTCGGATGGGCGGACATGGCCTAGATGCCGTTTGTTGGAGGTCGGAAGTTCGTCCGGTCAGCCCGGCCCGCCGGACGGGTAGTGTCTCACCGTGGCCCCTCCCGGACCCGAGGTGGTGGATGGGGCGGGGCGGGGGGTCGGGATGGATCAGTCAGCATGTGCGCCCGCGTGCCCTTGGCGGGCTTGCCGAACCCCGCCTTGACGTCAACTCATCCATCACCGCTGCCGTGATCGCTTCTCTCTCGATCAGTCAAAGCGGTTGGTTGCCCGACGATATTTCTTAACACGTCAAGTCTCCGCCGCTCCGTCTGACACACAGTCAATACCCGACCGCCGCGAAACGTTGCTCCGACGCCGAGAACCCGAAGGTGAACCGTCGCGCGCGCCATGTCCGGCATCGCGGGGGGCCTCCCCGATATCAGGGCGGAGGACCTGCGCAACCTCAAGGCGCTAACGTTCGACGTCTTCGGCACAACGGTGGACTGGCGCACCTCGGTCGTCGAGGAGCTCGAGTCCCGGGCCCGGGCCTGGCTCTCGGCTTCCCCCGCCCTCGCGGCGGAGGACAGGGACAGGCTCGCGGCGGCGGACTGGGGCCGCTTCGCGCAGGAGTGGCGGGACTCGTACAAGCGCTTCACGCGGGCCCACGACCCGGCCTCGGGGCCGTGGAAGGACGTCGACGCGCACCACCACGACAGCCTGGCGGCGCTGCTGGCGGCCTGGGGGCTGGGCGGCGTGTACGGGGACGAGGAGGTGCGGGAGCTGAGCCTGGCGTGGCACCGCCTCCGGCCGTGGGCGGACTCTGTCGCGGGCCTGCGGCGGTTGGGCGGGCGGTTCGTGACGGCGACGCTCTCCAACGGCAACGGGGCCCTCCTCCGGGACCTGGACGCCTTCGCCGGGCTCGGGTTCCGGGTGCTGCTCTCGAGCGAGGACTGGAGAAGGTACAAGCCCGACCCGGCCTTGTACGACGGCGCGGTGCGGGCGCTCCTGGGGGAAGGGGGCCGGGCGAGGGAGGTGGCGATGGTGGCGTCGCACCTGGGGGACCTGATGGCGGCGAGGGGCCGGGGGATGCTGACCGTGTACGTCGAGAGGCCCGGCGAGGAGGACTGGGAGAGGGGCGGGGAGGCCTTTGAGGACGCGAGGGGGTGGGTCGACGTGTGGGTTGGCGAGGGGGAGGGCGGGTTTGAGGAGGTCGCGAGACGTCTGGGCGCTTGAGGCGTGGGCGTACGTTTGCGGTTGGGCATTGGCCGAGGGGGGAGGGGGAAGCGATGAACAGGTATGTGTGTGGTATATGAGCTGCTAGAAATACGGAAATGATATGCAAACTTGGAGAAGGTGTTTCGCCTTGTATACCGTTTGCATTCCGCCTTTTGTGTGCCATCTATCCAAGGCTGAGGATGTCCCCCTGTTGAACACGATGATTCTAAATAAAGGAGGTACGAAGCCTGGAAGGGCAAGGAGAGACAGAGAAGCCGGCTAGAAACAAACAAGTCTCCTCATCTTCACGAGGCCGAGGCGCCCAGTAATGAAGAGGTTGTTTCCGGATAGGCGAAACACAACACGGCATGTTACTGGGGCATCGTCGCGGGTTACACATTCAGACGTCTGTTTGACTCCAGGCCGTATCAGCCCGGAAGGCGTGGCCGGGTTCGTCGACCGCGTCTTTGGTGTCGAACACGAAGACCATGGTCTCGAGGTGGCTCGACGCATCCAAATAGACTGTGGCTTTGGGTTCTCACGACTGCCTTGGAGTCGTTCTGAGGCACTGAAAGGTCATTCTAGACGGTCTGATAGCTATGACAAGGCTACCTACGAGCGTAGCAAACCCCCTTTCGACATTCGCTGGTCCTGCGAGCCCCAGCGGCATGGGATGGAGCTTTACACAGCATTGTTCCCAAGATCCATACTCTGCTGTCTTTCTTGCTCAACAATAAGATTATAACCTGACTACCGTTCGGGAGCGTACTCTTCGGCCCCCTGTCATGCCTCGAGTGCATCCATGTCGACGTATATCACGGTAGCTAGAGAACGGACAGTACAGACAACGAGGCAGATGAGAGGACAATTCATAGTTCTCTCTGTTCCGAGCCCGAATATTCCCTCGGTAGACTTGTAGCTTAAGGCTTGCTCGATAAAATGCAGCAGAAGCGGCGGCCAGTCGCTCATTGTGTATACGGATTTTCTACTCGGATCTGCTCCTTACGATCTGGTCGCGCGCCCCCCTCTCTCCTCCCCCCTTCGTACATGCTCATGGGTCTCGTGGTGTTGGTTTTTGGTTATCCATGAAAACAAGCTGATTTGAGCTTCGACAACCAGAGTCCCAGCGGCCGAGCGTGGTTCTCCGAGTCAACTACGTCATTGATCTCGAGCAACGACGACGTCGTCGGGCTCGGGCGTCGGGCTCGGCGCGCGCGCTTACCCCCCCCCCCCCTTTATATTCGGCTTGATGTGTATGCGGGAGAAAAGAGCACCATGGGTGGAGCAAGCCGTACATAATCAAGACCGGCGGGTGTATTGCGGACGCCGAACTTGTTTCAACCATCGTCAAGGCTGGTCATGCTGCCCAAGTCGGGAAAACGATCAAGCAGTATGCCTCTTTGCCAACTAGATGTATGTATCGAAAGGAGGCTGTCCTGTGCGCAGTTCCTGGCGAGTTCGGTGATAGCAATGCCGAGAAATCAAAGACGCTTGTGTATCTCTGCATTCGTTCACCTGTCAGAGTAGGACAACCCTCTTACGCGGACTATTGTTCGTTGCCCGGAGTTTCATTTACCGCATCTAGCGATGTAGAATCACCGAGAGAGACCGGCGAACGGCCAGCCGTGTCGGCATGGCAGGTCAAGTTCTGTCCTCCTCAACTTACCCGGGTAGCTCGATCGTGAGGCAAGCGACTGTCACGCTACGTACGTGTGTGTATCTCTCTTCTTGCGCCGCAACCACCCGATAAGTTGCCCGGAAGCTATCCCATCCCCTGCGACGCCCGCATCACAAGCCGGCCCAACATGTCAAGCCGTGCCAAGCCTCGAGGCCACGTTCAAGGTCATACGCCAAGACAAGAGCCGCGTGTCCGGGCAAGCGAAGCACGCTTGCGGAAAGCTTAAACTAGCGGTTCCTTGGAGGTCTCAGGAGGCGATGCCAATCCCTGATCCCGCCTGGTACACCGGGTTTTCCCAGACCTTGCGACATACAAGCTGACCATGCACGCTGCGGGCTGACGAAAGATGCCTCCGGATAGCGTGTCGTCCGTCTGCGTTCGGAGCCGTCGTTCTCGTCGAAACCGGCAGCGTAGCACCCACCCGATGTCGTGATAGCCACGCCCATCACAAACGAACTCCTGCGGGCACCGATCCGCGCCAGCAACTACAAGCACGCATATCACAGTCGCATCGGAAACCGGCATGCTGGCCTCTCGTACGACCTCGCGGCAGGGGCGCCTGAAGCACGCCTCTGCCGCCCCCGTGCCAGTGGCTTACACGGGCAAGGTTGCATGACTTCTCTACACCTCCGGCCTGCAGCCCCCGATCGTCCGGGCTTTATTCGGCGGCCATAAACCCTCTCGACGGGCCCCTCCGCCCTCCCACGTGCTTGTGAGAGCGTCCCGCGCCGGCTCACGGCATCTCTAAACCCCAACCGTTTCGAAGCGGAGAGAGCGCCGCCGAGAAGCCATTGGCCGAGCAGTGACAGGCTTTCGGTGAGCGATGCCCGTTTCCTTCGGTCGTAGAGGGTGGGGTGGAGGCCGTTGAGAGCCGTCGAGGGCAAGGGATGCGACCGCCCCCCCCCCGCGAACGTCCTTCGGGTCTTTTCCCGCTCAGGGAAACCCCTCTAACTATCCGTACGTAAGCTCATGCGTTCCAAGAAGCACCAGCGAACCCCCGGCATAACCCCCACGTGGAATGTTATGGCCCCAATAGCGTGACCGCCCTCTCGGTGAAGCAGGCCGAGCGGCACGAATCCAAAATGCGCCCGCATGCTGACAAGACATGGTATCGCGGGGGTTTGCTTTCCTGCTGCCGACGACACCTACCTACCTACCTAGCTGTATTACCGTGTGGAAAAAGGTACAGACGGCCAGGGTACCTATTCGCAGTCGCCCGATGCTGTTCATTTTGAGTTCAGACTAGTAGATCAGAATCCCTAGGCGATTGGCCCTCGTCGATCGACATGAGACAAAACGTCCCAACCTCGCCCGTCCGGGTTCCATGAGAAGCAACCCGTCGAGTGACCCTCGCGCCGCTCCCGTTCAACCTCCCCCCCCATGAATCGATATGTGATCAGAAAGAGTGTTATTTTAGCAGCCCCGCCCCTTCGGCTCGGCTCTTTTGGAGCCTAAATATGACTGGAACCGAGCAGCGTCAGCAGCGCTGTTATTCCGCAAGCCTGGGGAACTAGGTTCCTGACCTTCGGGCGAAGATGAGCCTTCAGGGAGCTGGGGTTCGGGTCGGGAGTGAGTTCTAGTGTACGGAGTAGTGTATCCGTACTTACTACGTAGTATAGAGCAAACAGCCCCAACCCCCTCTATTGCGGCGGAAAAGAATGACTTGGCAGAGGTACAGATACCGGGGAGAGATTCCGATGCCGTTCTGGGCGCTCGTCTCTTCTCTCTCTCTCTCTCCCTTCCCCTTGGCGACCAGATCCGTCCCAAACTCTGTGGGCGGCCAGGTCCAGCGCCCGGAAGGAAGGGTGATTGGCGGGCTCCGTCCGAGAACCCGTAGCAGGAGAAGGCGCCCATGGGTCGGAATCCGCCCTCCTCCACCCGGAAGGAAGACGGTAGGAGTTCCGGAGGGCCCAACAGCCCATCCCGCGACCCCCTCCCTTCTCTTCCCACAAAAAAAAAAAAGCGATAGTGAGAGAGAAAGACGGTAGGAAATACGGAGTAAGGCGCCGCATTGAGGTGCGAGCAAGGGTACTGACTCGGGACCCTTACAAGGCCGGACGCCCAGAGGCGGCACACACGCACACACGCACGCACACAAACACGCCCGGCCGGGGTTTTGCTATTGCTGCTGCCTCTGATATTGCCCGGCGGACGAGCGTGCGAAGCACCTTCCACATCAGGGGGGCCTTCGATCCCAGTTTGAAAAGCATGCGCAAAGGCCGCCCTGCCGGGACAGAAGTACAATGCTTCTCGTCTGGGGCGGAAAGGGTCCGATAGACAAACAGCGACCGGGGGTGTTCGCAATTAGACGACTACTGATAGGTCGCCGGGGGAAGTGAATGGAGAGAAAAAAAGCAAAGAGAAAAGGACTAACTGGGGGGGGGAAAGAGAGAATAGACAACGGTCTGGGATGCCGATCATCAGTCCTTCTCACCTGATACTCGTCGGTGGGAACGGTCTGCTCAACCTGGGAAGTCTGCCCAGAACGGGATATCCTCTGAAGGTCTCTCTCTCTCACCTGCCGGTGATCTGCAGGCTGCAGGGCCGTCCAGCACCGGTTTTTAAATTCGAGGCCAAACATGTTGGCAACATCATTTCTCTTCCCTCCCCCCGCCTCCCCTTCATATCTTCGGTTGGTAGCTCTTCTTCGTGTGGGACACCCCGAGGTCTGCGACGACCCGGTTTGATACGAAAAGCCAGGGGGGGAGGGGAGTGGAAGAGAGAGGGAGAGAGAGAAAAAAAGAGAGCTCGGATTCGAAAGATCACGCGGTCGAGGCGACATGCGGTGAGGCATAAACCAGGGCCGGGCATTTTGGCTCTTGCATTCTTCAACAAACGACACGGAACCCCCCACCCCCTGCTTGCGTCCCCCTGGTTCTGGTCGTATTTGTCCTGTACGCCTTGCGTCCCTGATGCAATGCCGCAGTCGGTCCGTTGCGTTGAGATATACTACGTAGTAGCAGACGATGGATAAAAATATCAGGCCAACGGCGCGGACGGGTTCCCCGGCTTGTGATGTGATATTGCCCAGGGAAAAAAGAGGTTCCATCTCGTCCTCAATGACACCCTGCGGATGCATGGAGAGAGCCCAAGGGGATGGACGGGCAGACCAAAGGTGGATTGGCACTGCCGAAGGACCTGCGGGATGCCGTTGGTTACGAAGATGGGAAGGTCGATACCCCTGTCTGAGCAGCGCCTTCTTTTCTTATTTCTCGTTGTTGTTCTTCTTCTTGCTTTATGTTTCTGCCTCATTTAGCGAACCGGCAGAGAGAGAGAGAGAGAGAGAGAGAGAGAGAGAGAGAGAGTCGGCGTGGTTGGTGCCGATCACCTGTCCTACGCCGACGACTCATATAGGGACCCAGGGACTGTCAAACGGCGCCGGCCCCTCCTCCGGATGCACGGGCACCAGGACGGCTCCAGCTCCTCATGTTCCATGGGCTCGGACTCATACACAGTACTCTCTGTGTGTGTGTCTTATGACGCCTCACCTACTACTGCGTACGTCTTCTCCTCGCCCCCTCGCGGTCCCGAGGGATTCGCACCTACGGAGGAGTCGAGTCCGTGGGTTTGCGTGTCAAAATCTCGGGACGAGACGCCACCAAATTTCATGGAAGCTTGTCTTGTTGGACGGGACCAGCCAACCAAACCTAGCTGGCTGGCTGGCTGGCAGCAGCATCACCCCCTCTTCTTCAACCAAGCACTCGGAAGTTGCCAGCAGGGTCTTGAGTCGTGTTTTGCATGTTGTGCGCGCGCGCGCGGCTTTTATCCTCCACAAATTCTTCATTGACGGCTCCGCCGTGATGGCCCGTGGGAATAACCGGTCCCTTTTTGTTCTTTCTTTACGCAGTACACAGGTACTTTCTCTTTTCCGATCGACATCTCCAGTGTCCGTACAGAGTATCCGTAGATACTATGTACATAGTACGGAATGATGTCCTTTGCATGCTGATATGGAGCACCCAACGTACGATTACCCCTCCCCCTACCTCAGGAGTACCGGCATGAAGAAAGGGTGATCCTAGGGCCCCTTGGCTAACCTGCTTGCCGACGTACATAGTAGTATACTACGGATACTAGGTCAATATTCCTCTGTCGGCCCCTCTCTCCCTGTCGTGGCCTTGGCCGAATGAGAACCGAGGGAGAGGTCCGTGTCCGAGGTGAGGGGGGGGTGGTTGAGAGAGAGGAGAGACGGCCCACAAGCCCTACACTACTACGTAGTCGTACTAGTAGTACACGTGTACACCACTCGGCGCAGAGGACTTGTCGACCTTGGACCCTGGGAGGAACGACATGTGAAAGGATCATGGCAAAGGTGGCAAGGACGGGGGCTTGAGGCACAGAGCCGGTAGCGTCGTCGAGCAAAGGGGAGAAGGGTTGCAGTGCAGGTACGCAAGCAGCAAATGCGATGCAAGGCAACGAACGCCTCTTTAGGACCATCTCAGTCCAATGCCGCCGTAATCTGCGGCCCCCTCCCCCCTCCCCCAATCGGCCCCCCATCTGAAGTGGCCGGCGGGCGCACGGCGGAGCAGCACCGGCCCTACGCAGGAATCGGAGTTCCAGGTCGGCTGGCCCCGGTTGAGATCCCGACCGCCTGCCCATGTTCAATAGCCGAAGACACGCCCGGGTGTCACGTCCTCGGGGAAAGTATTTTTTCGTTCGGGGGGGGGGGGGGGGAGACATGGCGGGTTGTGGAAATAATAACCTCGCGTTTTACCTTTCCACGTATGACATCAGACTGGGGAAACCGAAGCCGCATCGTGAAAGCAAAAGAGAGAAATAAAGGACAAGTGAAGGAGAGTTTAAGAAGAAGAAGAAAAAAGAAGAAAAGGTTTGGGGCAAAAGGAACAGAGTCGCAGTCACAAGCTGCAAGCTCCATAGGGCGACGGGATTCATCCCATCCATCCCGCAGCTGGAATTATGCTTCTTCCTTTTTTCCCCCTTTCGCCAAGCCTCACACACGCACCGTTTGTTGGTCTTCCACGTCGTCATCTTGGCGTCGAACGACATAAGCTTCTTTCAACCCACCACCTCCCTCCTCCTTCTCCTGTTCCCGGATTAATGAGTAAAATCAGGTTTTATCGGCATCATCTCCCTCCCTCTTTCCCGCACAGTTGCGAGCGGGTGGTGGTGGTGTGGTCGGTTTCGAGGCAGAGGAGGCAAGAAGAAACAAGGAAAACAAAGAAACGGGAAACTACCCCTCGCCTCCTCCCCCAACCGGCAAGAGCCGCCCTTATCACGAGAAAGGCAAAACGTCATCCACACTCCTTCCCGTCGTATGTCAACCGTGATATCCTGTAAATCCAAGTAGTTGGTCTCCAAAGCTTGGCGTCTCTGAAGATGAAGCAACAAACCTCCAAAGCAGACATGATCAACTTCTTCCACTCCTCCCTCCATCAGCCCAAAGTGCTCCCATTGCTGTCTCCTCCACTCACACCTTACTATGTACCTCCCACAGGGAAGACCTGACATAACCCACACGAGCGAACAAGCGAATGGAGAGGAAAAGGCAGCCACACCCAGCCATCAGACGCTTCGGACGATTCAGACGCATCACACTACCGGTCGAGATCCGTGGTTCTCTCTTGGACCGCGTGCGTGGGGCGAAACTCTAAATCCCCATCTTTCTCTGTGTCTCTATCGCTTCCCCCCTGCCATCTTCAAAACAGACCCGTCGTCGTTCGTCGCTAGTCGCGACACCACACCACACACACACACACACAAACATACATGCCACACCACACTACGGTATAGTGTCACTACCCTAGCCTTCACAGCCCTGCTTGCTGCTGGACCCTTTCGTCGGCTGGTTAGAGCATCTAGCGTTGCCGACTTGGCGGCCCAAGACGCAGCCCATATCGGCGCCAAAACGCACACTCACACACACACACACAGGAGACACAGCCGCCCCGGACCCCACGAATAACAAACGCCCTGGAATCGGAGCTTATCGTCCCTACCTTACCGAGTACTGGTACTAGCAACTCCTACTGGCAACAAACCTGCAGAATCGGGCAGGCGCACCGAGTAGTGTGCCTGTGCCTGTCTTGTATCCCCCCTCATCCTTCACAGCGCCTCGAGGGGCACAGCAATGCTATTCTCCCAATGACACACCCACCCACAACCCCCCGGCTCAAGCCACATTGACACAAGACCGCTTGCTTGACAATCTCTGCTGCTGCTGCTGCTGCTGCTGCTGCTAATACACTACCGGTAGTCTCCTCCCCCTTCCCCGATTGGCACAGCGGCCCCGACGCAGCCAGTGCAGGACCACTCTATCCGTAGAGAGTACAGACGCCGCCGTCTTTTCCACCTTGGCCTGCCCCCCCCCCCCCCCCTCCCTTGCCGATACAGCCGCCCGTTTTCCCCTTCCATATCTCATGTCGCCCTCCAAGCCCGCTCCTCCCCCGTGGCAAACCGCCGTCCAGAGAGTGAGGCGAAGAAGGGGGACCCCTCCCCCGGCGCCCGCGTCCGAGTTTGGGACAGAGTTTGGGACAGAGTTAGGTATCCGTAGAGTTAAACGACAGGTACGGCAAAGGCGAGGACCTCGAAAGCCGGGGCCGAAACAGGCCCGTGTCGACGTTCTAGACCGGTCTCCGACCCCCCGTCCTCCTTCATCCTCGTCGGCCGCCTCCTTTCCTTTCCTCATGGGACCCCGTCCGTTCAATCCATCACGCACCCCATCGTCCAGGCAAGAATGCCAGCCACACACGCCTGCCTGCCTACGTACCTGCCTACTTACTTAGGGTGGCAATGAAGCCAAAGCGCCCGTTATCATGTATCCGTACCCATCTACCTGGTCACCTACCCATCCATCCCCCGTCTCCGGGGGCTTTGTCCATCATTCGGGGGAAGACGCGGACCACACCGCGGCCTCTGCTTCCCCATCTGCTCCCCTCCCCCTCTCCCCATCTCCCCCATCTCCCCCATCTCGGGGGGTTGACAACCGATATGCCCGTCAAAAGTTTCGCCTCTTCTGCCTTGCCTTGTCTGTGCCATTTCGCCATTGCCATTGCCGTTGCCATTTTGCCATCAATCATTTGCCGTTTGCCCAATTTCGCCATTCGCCATTCGTCATTTGCCATCCATTGCCTGCCCGTGTGTGTGTGTCTCTGGGCATTCCGTTTTCTTCTTCTTCTTCTTCTTCTTCTTCTTCTTCTTCTCATTTCCATTTCCTTCTTCGCCCGTCCTTGTAGTCTCGCGGGGTACCGGCGGGAAAAAGAAGACGGCCCTTTCCCTACATCGCACGCCCTTCTCCCCCTCGTTCCGGTTGACTCTCTCTCATGGAGGAAAGGGGGGGGAGGGAGGCAAGGACCGACTTACCACCAACCCCCTACCTCTCCATCATCCCCTCCAAGCCTTTCGGGAAATCGACACACTTTCCGAGATACGACGTAGCTTTCCCCCCCAATGTATGCAGCCATCTCCTCTCTCCCACGGATCACAATGCCCGCCCGCTCGCGAAGAGGTAACGTTTCGCGGGGGGTGGTGGCGGCGGCACGGCGAGACGGCAACTCAGCAATCAAAAAAATTGAAACAAGAACAAACCCCTCCCACCCGGACAATGGTCGGATAATGAACGGAATAACGTAGATTCAGATCGAGGAAGAAAAAGAAGAAAAAGATGTCTGCCTAGGTGTTCCCGGATGTCTAGCTGCATCCCACGTGGGGGATATCTCAAATGTGGTGTGCCTCCCAACACAAGGGAAACACTCCTCTTCTGGCATCGGAACCACGGCCAGGAAAACAAGGGTCGTTTTGGTATACACAGATTAATGCTTGCTCCCCACCTCCCACAGTCTTCGGCAGCTCCTCCCCCTCCCATGCTCCCTCCGACTCGCCTTCTCCCTCTCCTCTCTCAGCCCATCGAGCGCGGAACAAATAGTCCGTGTGAAGAATCCAAACCACAGCATATGAACAATCCAAAAGGGGGTGTGTGTCTGTGTGTGTGGAAGTTGGCAGATACGTGGCATCATTTTCTTTTGCGACCGACTACAAGTCAAAGGAAAAGAAACAAGAAAAAAAAGCCCGCAGGAAAGACTCCTAAAACACCGCCAGCTTGCCCTCATATGTTTCGGAATGAACAGAAAAATAACTGAACTCCCAGTCTGCCCAGAGGTTTGATTGAATCTCAACAAAACCTACGCCCCGGAAATATGCCTCTCTTTTTCTTGCGCCGTTCGCCCAATGAGGGAGCTGGTTGTTCATCCATGACGTGGGGAAATGTCCGAATCGTCTTTAAAGCAGAACTCGAAATCTCGTGCGTCCAATGGTTGTGGCCGTGCAGGGCCTTTGCCAGCGCTTCTCTAATGCTGGCAATCATCAAGTCGTGACATGTGGAAATGCTTGTGCCTCGCGGCAGCGAGCCCGTCGGATTTTGTGAATCAATAGCAGCGGGGGGGCTGCGGCCGTGGATCCGAGCAGGTCCGTCGATAAGGATTGGGGAACAAAAAACAGGTCGATGCCGCGGGCGAGCTCACAGGACGACGCATTTACTCTTGCCCTCCCTCCTGCCCACCTTGCGGCGATAGCGGTCGCCGCCCTCCTTGTCATCGTATCGCGCGCCAGCGTCGCCGTTGGACGGCCGGGTGTTGCTTCGCCCGCCGGGTTGGGGTCGCGAGGCTGCCTGGCGCTGCCTCCGGAGTATTCTGACGACGTCGTAAAAGGCCTTTTCGACGTTGATGCAGTTCTTGGCTGATGCCTCGACGAACTCGCAGCCGAGCTCGCGAGCCAGGGCATGCCCTTCTTGTGTCGAAACTTCCCTCTCGGTGACTCTGTCACTCTTGTTGCCGACAAGCATGATGGGCACGGGTGCTTGCGGGCTGACGGCCGAGATTGGCGAGCCCGGATATGAGGGTGAGGATGCACATGATTCCTTGACTCGCTGGATCTGATGGTGAAACCTCTTGATCCTTGAGAAGGACGACCGTGATGAGATGCTGTAGACGAGAACAAACCCTTCGCCATCTCGGATCCATTGGTCACGAAGGGCTGTGTACTCTTCTTGGCCTGCGGTATCGAGCACTTCAAGCATGCATGCCTGTCCATCAATCACGACTTGCTTGCGGTAGGAATCCTCGATCGTGGGGTCGTACTGTTTTCGGGTAAAAAGCACGGTCAGCGGGCGGCTCTTGGCGGCGACAGTGGCGGGGAAGGATGAACGAGGGGGACGGTCGGAAAGCCGACGATTAAGGCCAGGCTGGGCGATGCGATGCGATGCAGCGCAGCGCAGACCAGAGCAGGAAAGGTTGGGAGCAGCGGCGACTTACGGTTTCGACAAAGTGTTGCAGGCAGAGTTGGATTGTTAAAGCGGTTTTCCCCACGCCGCCGTCGCCCAGAACCACCAACTTGTACAGCACCATTTTTCCCGCCATGATGGGCAACTATCGTAGACAAACGACGCGATGGGAATGCGATGGAAAAATCGTCGGAGAATGAACTCGCTCGATTGACGATGAAGAGCGAGGCAGAGATTGAGGAGACGATTCGCTGGGGAGGGGGGGAGGCGGATCGGAGGGGGTGATGGTTCGTCGTTGGTGGTGGTTGTGAAGGTGGTGGTGGTGGAGGAAAGGACGACGACGACGAACGCCAGTCGAGAATCGATGATAGGATATGCAAGGTAAAAAAAAAAAAAGGTTATGAACCTAAGGTTGGTAGGCCGGCAGGTAAGTAGGTAAGGTAGGTAGGTAGGTAGCAAGTGGTAGTAGTGGGGGGGGGGGCGAGGCCAAAGGTGTGGTGGTGGTCGTCGTAGGAAGTTGGGAGTAGCAGCCCAAATCTTGTTGGACTTTGGAGCCCGAGCCCTGGACGTGGACAGTGGGCTCTCTCCTCAGCAGACTGGCGGATTGGATCGACCGGACTGGACCCGATAGTCAGTACGTACAGAGAGTAGTGGCAGCATGTAGCAGCTGCGGCAGTACTACTACCTATGTATCAGTAGCGGCGGCAGCAGAAGCAGCAACGCAGCACTGTGACCGGGGAGGGGGAGGGGGGGATTCGAGAGGTGGGTGGGCGGGCGGGCGGGCGGGTTAGCTGCTGGGCTTGGTCCTGTCTGCTATGCTACCTATGCTAGGCTGGGCTTGCCTGGCAACTGGCAGGTTGGCGGATAGATAGCTCGCGGGTGCGCGAATCGATGCGAGTGCGATGCAAGAAAGCGTCCGGCTAGTGGGTGGTGCTGTGAATGCAGTCTCTACGTCTCTCGGACTCGCTCGCTCTCTCTCTCTCTCTCTCTGTCTGTCTCTCCTTCTGTACTGCTTCTCTTTTAGTTCTCATCACTCTCCTTCCTCGTTTCGAAAGAGTCTCTTCTTTCCCTCTTTCCTCTTCGCCTGTTATCGTCGCTGTGTGTACTCTCGTGTCTCTCGTCTTGTTCGGATGGGCAAATTGTGAGCGAGGTGGGGAATGGCAGCGGGCACTGACTGTGACTGGATTGGCGGGTCTAGCTTGGGACCTGGGCTTGTGTTAGGTGCTTGGGTTAGGGAGAAGGATGATACCGGGATAAAGGCGAAGCGGAGCGGAGGCGCACAGCCGACTGTTGGCTAGCCTGCTCCTCCTCTGAGAGGCTGTCAACCCTCGCTACCTCCACGCGCCAGCCCGGGCCACCCAGCTCTGTATCCGCCGTGACTTGGGCTGTCTCCGGGATGGGACGGGGAAGGGGACAGAGTGGGAGTGGAAGGGGAGGGGAGGGGAGCGCAGCAGGGGAGGACGTCGACAAGGGGACAGGGGTGTAGGGGCGGATTGGAGACATGCCAGCAAGTAGTCCCAAACCCAACAGGTTGGGGTTTGCTGGTAATGGCACAGGGCAGAGGAGCAGAGAGCAGAGAGCAGAGCAGACGTGCAGTGTATCCCAGAGCAGTACGGTACGTACTCACGAGGTAGCGTACGCATGCAGTAAGACAGGGTAGACGGGGATACCTGACTTGTTGGTGTTGGTGTCTCGTCAGAGGACGTACCTGGTTGTGGAGAGAGAGAGAGGGGGAGAGAGAGATGTGTGTGTGTGTGTGTGTGTGTGTGTGTGTGCGCGTGTCTGCTGCGCGTCCGCAGTAAAGTAAACTAAGTAACGCACAGTGCAGGATTGCCGTGGCCCGGCGTCGATGAATCGGTCAGTCGGTACGGGGTTCCTTGCCCGGAGGTAAGGGTAGGTCCAGGTTTAATGAAATAAAACAAAGGCAAGATGAGAGCCGATATGTGATTATGACGGGACATCGTAACCCTCCGAGGTGCGGACGCGGGCAAGACTTTGGATGCCCAAGGGCCAGATCTGCTCGTCGCGGGACGTCAGTCGCAGCTGATTGCGGAGCCTCGATTATTGGTACGTAGGCGACGGGCGAGAACTGCGAGATCATTCTGTTAGTTGGCATGGCGGATCAACCAGCGCAACTATGCAGAGCTGCTCCTTTTCAACGGCGACGAGATTTGGGGCAGCAGCAGACCGTCGGGAGAGTGGTGTAGCGTACCGCGTACCATAGTACCTGTACTGTACACTACCCAGTCTCGAGCAGCCGCGGGGAGGGGATTTGCGAAAGGGCAGGCCAGACTCGGTGAAGAAGTGGGCAGCGCTGACGAAAGTGGATTAGAGCTGTATGGACGACTGGAGGGGAGGGGAGGGGGAAACAGACGAGGCAGCAGGGCCATCGACGGAGCAGGAGGGGCGGTGATCAAGGATGAAGCCGGTGGCGGGTGACGGGAGACCAGCAGAGCGCTGTCGGGCGCGCTCGGTCCAGCTCGAAGTGACTGGGAAGGGTGAGGAGCAGAATGCGGGAGTGAGGTGACAAGGAATGTGTGCGCAAACGACATGGCTGAGCCGATGGTGTGTATCTGCGCAGAGAGGGGGTGGAAATTGTACGCAGTAAGGCAATCTCGGTCCGTCGAGCGTCGGATCGACTGATGAATATGAAAAAGGTGCGACCATCATCACAGCAGGGACGGGGCGACGTGTGCCGGAATGTGGCAGGCGCGTTCGCTGTTGATATACTCTTGTACAGAGCAGACAACATCGCGGGCAGGTATCACTGATGTGCGAGGAGGCCGTCTCCTTCGATGCAGCGTGGCTCTTGATCATTTCCCATCCGTCTTTCGGTGGTCTCGGTCCCGATGGCTGATGGTGTTTTACCTCTTCTTGATTTCCTCCGCGTAGTGACGGGGAACGGGGATGGTCAATTTGCTTGTGCAGGTTGACATATCGAGACAAGGAACGGAAACGGCTCACGTGGATGTTGACACCACCTCCCTCATTTTGATACTTGTAGGAGGTATGCAGACGGCGGTATGGAATGGTCAGACCTGCCAACCTGCCATTTTCTTATTTTCTGTTATCTGAGGTACCTCCATAAAGTTAGAAGGAAGGAGAGGAAAGAAGAAGGCGCGATCGAATCAAGAGAGCAAGTACAGAGTACCTCACCTCACCTTACCTCACCTCACCTCATCTCATCTCACCTGCCTTCCTCACCCGTCTGCTTCCTTCCCATATCTCTCGGGCCTGTAGGACACTTACCCCAATAAGAAGGTGTACGATCCGTAGTTGCCAGTACCAGCACGCCACACTTCGATACCCTAGTAAGACGTGTGTACGAAACCACAACCCCAAAACGGGAGCAATCGAACGACTGATGGCTGAGGCATCCTATAGAATGGCAGCACGTGAAGGAACACCCCCCAACCCCATCCTTCTACAGCTACCTACACCTTACAGCCACAGCCACAGACAGCCACAGCAAGCGAGTCAACGCCCACGTCCAGCACACGGACATGCACTCCACATGCCCGCGCTGGAGCGGTGCCCGCGCTCCGTAGCGTATCATCACAGTACCTACAATACGGATATGCCCAGCTACGAATACACCTTACAGCCTCAGCCCTCCGAAAAGAGGCTCAGTCGATGGGTGCATCCGCATGTTGTGGACTCGGCGGAATACCTGCACTGGCAGGAGTACCTACCACCCACGGGCCATTCGAGGGCGGCTTCTCTGCCTCGTGCAAGGTGACGTTCGTTCCGGACGGTCTTGACAGGACTGCAGCAACACAGCACGCCGGCTTGGATCGAACTGCCTGCTCATGCTCATGCTCATGCTCATGCTCATGCTCATGCTCATGCTCATGCTCATGCTCATGCTCATGCTCATGCTCCTGCGAGCTGCGAGCTGCGAGCTGCGAGCTGCAAGTTTCCTCTTCCCACATTAGCGCCACTCTCCCTAACGAACTGGCTGGTCTCGGGGCCGCATTTGACACGCAGGGCCAGCCTCAAGTCACACAAGCCGTGGTGACGCAGCCACCCACACACACACACACATGCCTCTTCCTACGGACTGTAGGGCGTCCCAAACTTGTTTCCTTCCGTTCTTGTCTTGTTCCCTTGCCGTGGTCTACCGCATTTGTCTCCAGGAACCGGTCACTACGCGCCTCTTTCGCGTCATACAGTGCAAGGAGGGAGAGAAAACAGAGTTGGTCTCTAGTCCGTCTAGTTCAATTCGCCGTCCCGTTAACAAGGAGCGGGCTGCACAAATCGTGGGCGGAGGTTATCCCCGTTTCCCGTACCCGTCCGGATGGCAAGATGATTACGGTACTGGTGCGTATGTGTGTGTGTGGGTGTGTCTGTTTGGTGGGCAATGTTTTTGTTTTTGTTTTTGTTCAATCTGTAATTTCTTCAGACAAGTTTTTCCCCCCTTCCCTATCTTCCTTTTCAACGGCAAACCCTGCGTTTGTGTGTCTGCTCCCCTCGATGCAATGTCCACCTGTTTTCACCTTCCCCCCCCTGCCACGCAACTCTGTTTCGGTAGGTACGTACATGTACTTCGGACAGAGAGAGAGAGTACAGATACCTCGTCCCCCGGAAGCACCTGCCTTGGAGTTCGAAGAGGTGTTCACTCGGTCAACCCGGCGTTCCCCTCCCCGAGTCGATGTTGCCCGTTGAATGACTTGACCAACTGACCACTTGACTCGCTTGTGTCTGTAAAAACAACTTGTACTACGGAGCTTCCACCTGTATTGCATCCGCAGAGTCCATTCAACCATTACTACGTATGCCACAACTCGGGTCGTCTCGGGCCAAGCCGGTGAGTCCTTGCCTTCCTTGCCTTCCGTGCACTTGCGGTCTGCCAAAGACGCCTGGCAGCTGCAGCTATGCGCACTAGGAGCGAGCGAGGAAAGCAGCGTGCGTACCTAGTAGTCACTACGTAGGTAAGCTAAGGTGGTTCAGTCTGGTACCATTGGCACCAACCTCACTTGCCTGCGCCTGGGCCTGTAATGTGTGGCCGGCCCGCATCGATATACATAGTACATCCCACACCCACATGATGGTGAGGCAACGACGGGCGAGCTAGAACTGCCCCGGACGTGGACACGGGGGCTGGACCTCGAATCAGGGCAACACCGGCAACCATGGCGTCAACCTCGGCCGGCCGAGGGAGCAGAGGAAATCTTGGGACCCAAGATCCAGGCCAATCTGGTTCCTACGTACCATTCCGTCCTCGCTGCCGTCGCCGCCGCCGCCGCCGCTTCGCCAATTGCCTGATGATGCCATCTGCCTCCTCCCCCCCCAAAGACCCTAGCTCCTCCCTGCTAAGGGTAGCTACCCCAGCTTCGCAGCTTTGCAACAAAAAGCTCCGTCCGTCTCTTCAACGGACTTTGTTGGGTAAATCATCCCGTTGATTGTCTCCCTTCCACTTAGTGGACTGATCGCGCGCTCGTTGGGCGCTGAATGATACGCATCAGTAGTCTCGGTCACGGCATGATCCATCTTCGTCGTCCGCATCGGAGGATAAGCAACCGAAGCCGGCGGCGTACGAGTTCTCCCGGGTACCTTGTACTATGTACAGAGTACTCCGTACAGGCGGTAGGGAAAGCCAGGAATGTGTGCGTGTGCGCTTTCATCCATGCAGATGCGTGAGAGAGAGGCAGAGAGAGAGAGGCAGAGAGAGAAAGAAAGAAGGAAAACCCCGCTTCTCTGGCCCCCTCCCACATCACTCACTACCCTGCCCTGCCCTGCCTCGACGATGCTTGCTGACTGACCATTCGTTCGCAGAAACCACATTCGCACTGCTGATGCCACTTCACTGCACCCGACCTGGTCCCCGGACGCGGCGTTCTACTGGACAATTGATTTGCAGCCCCCTTCCACCGATGCCCACAATAGACACTAATGTGTACAAAGTATGCACCTCACAGACCACCCGCCCGCCCTCCGTCCCCCCGTCCCCCCGTCCCCTCGCATCAGCAAGCCGGGTCAATCGCCCAGCAAGGTGCTGACCGAGCCTTTAGATGCCGCAATGCCTGCCAGAGAACTGCTAGGGTTGGACTCCAGCTTTTTGTTTTTTCTCTCTTTCTCTTTTTTCTCTTTCTTTTTTCTTTCTTCCCTCCCTCTCTTTTGTAACTCCCCTTCCCCTAGTGTACCCCAGTCTTCTTTTCCGTGAATGAGGCCTGAGGCACCATAGAAACCCCCGGCATGGCATGACGATTTGTGGACCGCTAAGGTAATACCGGGACGACATACTCCACTCGGTGCCGGACGCATCGACCAATCGGAGGGAACCAGAGGGAACCCACTAATGACCACCACCGTACGAATACAGTCCACATTCTCCAACCACCCTGCTCCTGCCTTTCAACCCCTCCATGCCCCCTTCTCCAAACCGCCCTCTCTCCCTGGCTGGTGGTTGGTCGTCGGTGTGCTTGCCGTCAAAAGTTTGTTCTTGCTGTTGCTTTTGTTGGTTTTTTTTGTTTTTTTTTCCCTGTCAAGGAGAACGGAGGGCTTCTCGAGGGTGCGGTTGATATAAAAAAAACAATACTCTGTAAAAACCTCAATATCCCTGCTCGCGCTTTCCCCGGTTCCTGCAATGGCTACCCAGCTTTTTGCTCGTCCGGCCCATTCTCGCGGCCGGCGACCGCGGCCCGCTCTCTGCAAACAGGGCCCAGTTCCGGTCCCTCGCCAAATACCATCCGCAGCAGCTTGACATCACGAGACGGGCGCCTGGACCAATTCATCCGACGTCATTGGGGTCCCCTCCCACAAGGCCCTGATTTCGCTTTTCAACCCTGTCGAATATGCAGGGACGAAGCCCCCAGCCGTAAACAGAGAGAGGAGGCACTCGAGGCAGCTGAAAAATAGGCAAGAGCTGCCCGTCGGGCAATGGCAGCCACGACACTCCAGACGGTCAAATCGGCCTCCCCTGTCTGTCGCCGCTCAAGTAGGCGGCTCATTCCAAGGCCATATCGAGATCGTACAGGTACTCATCAGTATGGGATGAAGGCCAGCCTAGAGATCGAAGTCGGCCCAAGCAGGCGCCTCGTCCCAAGCCTATAACAGGATCATATAGAAACTTATCACCATAAGACGAGGGCCGGCCTACCTTTCTACCGCCCTGGACGAGCGACGACAGGTTGTCTTCTGACACTTTCAGTCTGCCTTCCACCCATGGCTTTTGCAGAAGCATGAAACCTCAGAAGCCTTTGGCTGATAATTGCCATAATTCTTGGGAATGGACCCTTCTGTTAGCGCCTGGCGTGTTCGGACGAAATACATGACAGTAACAACGGCAGCAATAACGGCGTTAACAATAACAGCAACAATAACAGTAACAATTAACGGCAGTAACTGCGGCGCCGGCGGCGGCTGTAGCGGCTGCAGAGTGGTGCCTGCTGACAAGAGACCCCCTAGCCTATCGGTCTGCCTTTTACACATGGCTTTTGCAGAAGCATGGGAACTTGGAAGCCTTTGGCTGATGATACCCCAAGTGCTGGAGGATAGACCCTTCCACCTGGCGTCGTGGTTTTTTGGCGTGGGGTTGCGCCGGAACCCCAGGGTTGGCGTGGTTGGCGTGCATGTGGGGCGGATTGTTTCTAGTTATCGTTTGTTCTTTACGCTGGTAATCTGCAAGAATCAGTCTGCGAGAATGCACGGGCCGCCGCACCTGTTTTTCGCCCGGCGGCCCGTACCCCAACCCTGGTATTCTGCTAGAATACCACCCGGAATGACGGCTAGGAAGGGAACGGAAGAACAGAGAGTCCGAGGCGTTTAGGGAGGAAAAAGATTAGGTTAGATAGGTTAAGCCTAGCTTTAGTAAGATAGGCTTCCCTATTAGCGCCTAGGGAGTAGTAGCTATAAAGTCTAACAAGTAAAAGACACTTAAAACTTAGAAAAGGTAGATTTAGTAGGTTAATAATAAAGGCCTTATAGTGTATATTTTACATTAGCACGCCAAGTAATTGAGTAAGCCTGCTGATTCGCTGAGATGTTATGTGCTCGAACAAAGTGTTTCAGTCCACCTCTCTTCCTAGGCCTCGTATGATAATTATAGTACCCTTGTTCACCTTTTGTCCGTCAACCCAGGCAAGAACGACACCGTAGCGGACCTGATAAAGCATATCCCTTACATCCGCCGCACAGAGAACGACTGGGATCCGTGACAGATTTACAGAAACGCTACTCCTGTAGACTTTACTAGTGAGATTGTCTTAGACTTGCCTAGCAAGTATGCAAACGAGTCTCTTTTTGAGCCTTATGAGGGCAGTATCTCGGATATACCGCCTTACGTGTTTGTTTATGTAACGATTCCACCTGGTCACAATGGTCGTTACGTTTTTATTGATACAGAGCGCAGCACGATTGTCGTTGCAGACCCATAGACTGGTCCGAAGCCCACTCAATTATCCAACCCAGTAAGTCTCCAGCAATACACATCACTACTCATAAGCATCATCATCCCTATAAACAGTCTGTCTACTGTATATAAATACGCTGCTAAGATTGCAAGTGACAGGAAGCACCAGATAAAGAAGCCTGGCGTAGGTTCCAGACTTACACCTTTCGCAAGTTCTTCTCTATGGCAAAATGAATGTTTAGAAAATTTGAAATAGTTAGTTATATCTATCTCTGCGCTCGGGCGCGGTCTAAACGCAGTAGCCTTTCCATGCTAATTCATAATAAAACATAGATGGCTGTGGATAGAAAACACGTACACTGCACCAGCCCGGATGTGCCTGAAGCGCAGATATACCGGGAAGAGGGCTTCTTCACGGAACGGTGCGATAGAGAGAGGTGCATGGACAGGCTGGACGAGTATCAGGAGCAAGAGAATCGGGCAGACCGGGAGGCTCAAAGACACGAGTAGTTGCCGGTGCCTCCGCCACCAGATATACCTACGCTGCAGGCTTCGCCGCGGGAGGTGTATTATTTCCCGAAAAACATTATCTTTCTACTCTCCAAGGCCTAAGAAGTCAAAGAAGAGTTGAATAATAGAGATACTTCGCCGGGGGTCGATGCCGTTCCAGATTACAGGCGGCCCTCCTTCGACTCTCGGATACGCCAGATCTTGTATCATCCTCTTGACATTCGCAGCAACCCGACCAGGGACTTGAAGGTAAGATTCATGCTCTTTTTGAGATAGCCAAACAGCGATCACACCAGCAACAGCAGGCGCAGCTACATAACGGCATTAGTCTTGTTCTGAATTCACAATATTATAGGAGCTTAGTAATCATACCAAAGGATGTGCCTTCGTAAGAGGCAGCTCCAGTTGAGTGTCCATCAGCGCAGGTGACATAGCCGGGGGCAGAGACAGTCAATTGATCGCCAATGCCTTGCGATAAACTTGCCTGGCGGCCGTCATTTTGGACTGCGCCAACGACGATGATGTCCATTGTTGGGCCCCAGAGCGCAGGGTACATAGTTACATCTGGATGTTCAGGCTACACATAAATTAGTGTCAGAAACTGTTATAGAACAGCTGTTTTTTAGTAGGCTTACCGCAAAGTTCCCAGAACCTGCAACAATAACGACATCTTGCGTTATCAATTGTCTAAGGATCGCCTCCCAAGCGGGTTTATGCTCTAGCCTATCTTTCTCATCGAAATCCCCTAATCAAGTTAGCTGGTGAACATCCGAAATAGTATAGCGATAAGGTTCTAAACTTACAATATGAAAACCCAAACGATATATTAATAACAGCCTTTCCTCTAAGCCTTTTCTTAGAAACTTCATCACTAATCCATTCCAAGACCTCAATTACGTCAGGGATTCCGTAGTCGTCAGAACTCTTAACTAAAACGATGTTGGCTTTCTTTGCGGTACCGTATAACGGACCGGCTGCCTTAGAGGCGACGCACGCGCCATGACCATTGTCAGGCTTGGGATACCCAGAGGGGTGTTCACGTTCCTTAGAGAAGTCGTTATGTAAAGACTTAGTTCCAGGCATGTTATACCATTCCTATTGTTATACATTAGTAACTTATCGTTAGGAACTACCCTTATATCTTACGTACCGGGTTCCTAGTGTTAACATCATTTTCGATTATAAATATAGTAACACCTTCGCCGCCCTCGTTGGCGTACCCATAACCAGGTAGCTTAGAGAGGCTTACACCACGAGGCTGTGATATAACCTTCAGTTCATCTACAGCGTCAGCTTGCAGTGTTATGTCGGCTGGGCTGCGGACGTTAGTTCTAGACAGGCTAGGGGCCCTCCTGGAGATGTAATGGAGATATGAGGATGCTGGAGGAGCGGAGGAGGAAGGCCTCCATTGCTGGGTTGCTCCATCAGAGGTCTTGGGATTCTGTGTTTTGTTTGGGTCAGAAACAATCCCAGTTTCAGAGATGTCTCTATGTTCCCATCCAATCTGGGAGGGGTTCGGGTAGGCTATTGCTCCGCTAATGAAGAAAATAGTAGCAAACAGGCGAAACACTTTCTCAACGTGCATATTACATAAAGTCTGTGCGAGAAGGAATATGGGGAGTAAGCCAACGGAATACAAAACGAAAGTGTTTAAGGTAGGTAAGTTACTATGTGAAGTGAGACTACCTCTATTTAACTTGAAAGATAATTATTGACTGTATACTTATGTGGCTGATAATTGCTTACACTATTGCGTGCCTTAAGAAGACGCTCTGATCAATTTTCATTTAATATGTTCACTGCAGAGTCCGGGTTAGAGAAAGTGGTGTTATGAATACGGCGGGTTGACTTAATATAACAGGGATGTTCCTTTCTAAGTCTAGTAAGAACTAATCTAATGCCTAGTGACTAGGCCCTATAATCTCGGCCAGACCGAATAACTGCCGACTGATTACCACAAAGTCTTGTACTACTCTACAGATAGGTAATTAGGTGTAGCCAATGCTTTAAGAAAAGTCATGTTACCCTGCTTATTATATCTATTGTAGAGATACAATTGGCTTATATAGCTGGTTAGCTGTTGCAGGAAATTAGAACTTAACCGACGTGCCCGGTCTATGAAAAGTCAACCCTAGACCCCTGGCGCCTGCCCACTGATTGTCGCCAGCACCCAGCGAACGGACTACTACTCTCTTTTGCAGTAGCGGCCCCCCCGTCGTTCAACAACCGTCCGGTACTACTCCGCTTCGACGGTTCGGCTGATCGTGGAGGACGACGTTGGGCATTCGATCGTGTGTTTGTTTACCTTGAGCGGCTGGTCGTCGTCGTCGTCGTCGTCGTCGGCGGCGGCGGCGGCGGAGGCCATCGCTTAATTCCAAGAGGCTTTTGATTTTACTACAATGGAAAATTCGCAAACGCACGGACATAAGAATATCCATATGGATATGCCGAAGGGTCGAGTCTATCTACAGTACATACGAAGCCAATTTGTTGCCCCTCCCCCTACAGCAGCAACAGGTATACGCCTTCTAGGGCAAGATGTCCCCAGCGGTATCTCCGGCTGTATAGTAGTGCTCCACTCTTGCACTCGTTTGATGGATGATTTAGCGGCAGGTCGCAGTGTTTAAGGCTCTAGTATGGGTAGGGGTTATCACTAAGTTTTTACTTTAAGGCGATAGCTACTTACTACATATCTCTTTACCTCCTTTACATTATGCTAACTACTGTCTATCAACCCTAACATTTATTTATACACACTCTTTTTACACTACTTTTTACAATGAAGCTTTCTTACGTATTTGGTGTTTTACTTGCTGCAGCTCAGACTGAAGCAGCTAATTGGTGGTGCCTGTAAGTTAAGTCTAGTGTGTACCCTATGTCTTTATGTTAATGTAGATCAATTGTGTCGGCAAAAGCCGGGTGAATGATAATGATCCCCGTATAACAGCTGACATGAGTGGCACTAAATCGGTGTGTAATTCGAGGCATGGAAGCTTGTCAAAAATGGAACACTGGTGTCATATCACTATTCCTGATCACTGGAGGTGGGAATGGTAAGTGAAATAAGGTCAATCTTACACTATAGTTACTAATGAATATTATAGTTTTGTTATCATGAAGGCTTCTGCATTGATGAGAAGCCTTATGTCGTGTAAGAGCTATATGCTAGTATTTGACGGCCAACCGGACTGGCCAGGCTTTGCGATCAGGTCTGTAAAGGAAACAGCGGTCAACGAGGGGACAGTCAGTCGAGAATGTCAATCCGGCAAACCTGTTGTGTGCGGCGTCCCTGCCCCGGCTTTCCTTGCCTTCTTTTCCCCAAAGCCTCCCAACATGGTGCAGGCTCTCCACTGTCACGGCCCGTAGGGGGGCATGCTTCTCTCTCGTCCGTCACGTTGTGATTTGCACGGCTCTGTGTGAGAGCCGCCATGGCCTGGTCTACTCTATCGAGGCTGCCGAGAGCCCATGGAACGTTGGTATTACCATTCGTCCGCGGGCGACGGTTGAGATGGCCGTCGCCCTCCCCGAAAGATCAGATATTGTCATGCTTCGTTACACCATTGACCCGGACCGCTGGGTACTTTCATATTGTTTGCCAGTGCCAAGCGACGCCGGTGGTCTTTGCCCTCCGAGTGGCACGTAAGCTGGGTGGTTGATGCCTCGCCTGCGCCCGTCATACTACATGAACAAAAAAGCCATTAAAAAAAGAGTCTCGAATCCCAACGTCTTTTTTCTTTTCTTCCCCACTCCTCCCCCCACCTCGAATAAGCAAATATGGCCTCAAACAAGCCCAACCCAATCGGAAATCTCCCCGCCATGCACTCTGATCTGTTCTTGCGTTCATGATGATCTAAAAAATATCCCCCCCTCCCCCCCCATGGCAACCAACAAACATGCCAGCGCAGGATGCAGGTAATCCAGGGACACAACTCGTCCCGAACGAGCCCGAACCTACCACAGAGCCCTCACGGAGAGAGGGGGATGGCACGCCGCGGTGTCAGGAGGCATTGGTCCGATTGGCTATACGAGACCCAAGTGACGGTCGTCGACTTTTGAGTCGGCACGTCTGCCGTGCGGCCTTCAAGGTGATCATGGCTCCCCCCGCCCGTCCATTCATCCCCCTTGATATCGGAAGAGGTCGAATTTCGGAATAATAAAAAAAGTCATGATTAAAAGCGTCTCGTTGATTCGAGCGGCGCGTACATCCCGGGATGCCGGAACCGGTTTTCTGTATTATATGCACCTGGCGGCTGGAAGCACACAGTGTGAGCCATGTGGCCAACGGGACAATGGCGAGCCGCGGACGTCCGGCATCTTGGCACGCCTTGTTTTTCCCCTTTCTTTTCTTTTTCCTTTTTCTTTTTCTTTCCTTTGCTTTTTCCATCGAGTTTTCTTGTTGGATACCTCGCGAGAACGAATTACAACATCGCGTTCTTGGATAGCAGTAGTCGAAAACCAAACAAAACTCTGAGCCAGCGGCAAACCACACGGGTGTGTGCTAGCTGTCGCCACCGATCTTGCGGGATCATGCGCCCTCTCTTCCCCGAGGCCAGTAGGTCAGGCGAACAGTCAAGGCAAGGCAATGCAAGGCAATGCAAGGCAATGCAAGGAAAGGCACAGCCAGCCCGTGTCAGCACTAAGGGGGCCCCCGGCCTCAGCATGCCGGAAGCAACGGCTAGTTAGAAAGCCAAAGGGGGCCCTCTGTACGTTCAGAAGAACGCGTCCGACTGGGATATGTATTCAAGGCGGCCCCCATGGATGCCTCGGGGGATTGGGTAATCAAGGCCGGAGCGGGAAGCTGGGATGTGGCCCGCCAAAAAAGATCAAGGCATGGTCGTGTACATCGCAGGCATTGACATCCCTGTCACCAGGTAGGAGAGAGAAAGAGAGAGAGAGAGTATTGGCTGTGCATAGACCTGGGTCTTTGGTCCAATGACCGTGTTGGCCCTCGACGTCCGTCGTCTGTGGCCCGGCTTACCTTGCAGGCCACTCGTGTATATGACATGATATGTTTGATTCATCATCATCATCATCGTCATCCTGTTAGGAGGGTCGCAAGGGACGCAGCCGTCGTTCAACTCGAAACACGTCCCTGGGAAAAGAGGGGAAGGGACACCGCGTCACAAGATCCTCGACTTAGGCGCGGGTATGCCCGTATAACGGCCCGCGCCAGGCAGGAAAAAGAAACGAAACGGGCAGGGGGTGGCGGGAGGGAGAGGGAGAGAGAGAGAGAGAAGGAAATGGCCAACCACGTTCGTTCCTGTCAGTCACCCCCTTCAACTGCCGAGAGAAACCCCAAAAAGAAGCCCGTCACAACGAGGCGTTTCTCGACGAAGAGCCTTCTCTTTTTTCCTCTGGCTTCTCAGGGGACAGCTCCATCCATCGGGTGGCAGAATGTCAGCTGCACGAACTGAACGATGCGGAACCCCCTCCGAGCCTGGTGCTCGCGTGGTCCTTCCGGACCAGGCACATAGCCGGATCGAGAGGGAAGACTGGCCCCCGCCTAGGGAACTACGAGCTTCGGTCTTATTTCCGACGCTATTCTCGATTCTCGGGGCGAGGAACACGACTTATCCATTCGTCCACTTCGTCCGCCTCCGTCCTTGGTAGCTTTGCATTCTGCCAGCAGGGGTTTTCCGACGCCATGGTGAACTAGCCAAACTAGCAGCCGAACGACAGGAGTGAGGCAGAACGGGCGAGGGTGCCGCCAGTGTAAGCGTTCGAAGATCGCCTTTTCTCCCCACCGGCTCCCGGCGCTAGAGGTCCGATCTGGTCGTCACCTCCGCGCAGAGTCGCTTTCCGTCGCCACGCCCCACCCCGGAGGCTCGTGCCCCCGGAGGCTTCTCCGATGAGGCGAGCCCGCGGATACAACGCCAGAGCGTCTAACGGCGGTTCTTTCTTTTTCTTTGGGTGATTCGCGCCTTGCATGCTTCTACCGAGTCCGCGTTGCGGTTGTCATCTTTGGACCGAACCCCACCATCACCTGAAGGGTGGGGTGGTGAGGCAGCCGTCCCTTCGTGCATGGAAAAAGGATTCAGACACTGCGAGGCATACGGTCCGAAATGAGGCCCCCGCCTTCTCCAGGACGTTTCTAGTAAGGGGGACGCCGGCCATACGCTGTCGTATGAGAACGGCGGCGTCGACGGCCAGGCACCGCGCAGCACCTGATGTGAGCCAGTGTAGAGATGCGGCACGCTTCCGTAGTGTGGACACTCGAGGCAACAGACGCTCAGGACGATGCCACACGTCCAATCTACCATCTTCCCTTCCCGCTTTTCCCATCGTCTTCGGGGGAAGCTAGGGGAAGCTCTGTCTCGGGATAGAGTGTCGGCTGACCCCCGGGGTTCACTCGCGCCGAGGCAACCCCTATATCGTCGAGCAGTCCCTGTGGGAAAAGAGAGGTGTATGCGTGTGCATGTATGTCAAAACGCAACAGCCTGCAGATCTGCCGCTACGGTTACCGTATCCCCTGCCCGTCTTTGAGCGAAAACGTGGGACTGGGCGCCCTTCCGAAAGGGACCCCACAAGAAGGAAAGAAGGAAATCTTGAAGCGGGGGCGGGTGATCTCGTGTGGGCTTCCCTCGGCTTGCGGGAGTGGGTTGGGCTTGGCTGGCGTGGCGGGTTGTCTGCCGCGAGGTCGGCGGCATTTTTCGAAGAGTCGGCGTGACCCGGGATGAACGAGACGAGAGGGAGGCGGGGGGGAGGAACCCGAGCGGTATCGTAACGCTCGTCCACGCTGGCTCGCTGGTGCAGATGCGCGGTTTCTTTCGTCTCGGGGCGGGTTGTGTAGCCGGCACACAACACCGTCCCCGGGTCGTCAGTCCTTTGTCTCACATTGACATGTATAGCGTCAGTATTATGATGACAATGATGGCGCGGTTGAGGTATGATGGAGATCATATCGGCGTCAGAGGACGCCCCGCGCCGAGATCTGATGCGGCAACCAGGCATGGGATTTGAGTATATCGGCGCTGCCTGCTTCTGCCGAGTGCACTACGCGTGCAAGCCGCGTGTTTCCTGCTGGCCGGGGTCGGGGCTGCCTCGAGTAGCCATCACGCAGAGTTACTAGAGCCATTCGTTATATCTCCCTCTGTATCTGGCGGAGAGTCCACATGAACCCGTCGACAGCGGCGGTGTATCACGAAGAAAGTCGAGGCCGGCCGCAGAGACGTAACGGATGGCAGGGGGGCGACGGCTCTTACGAAGACGATTGCTTCGCCCTGACGCGGTCACGAAACATCTCGAAAGATCAATGAGTTTTGACGGTAGCTGGACCTTTAGGGGGCATTTGTCGACTGCATGTCTGCCTTTTACGCTTGACACGTCAGTCATCTGTATTTTTGCGTGTTCCTATGCCCTCGGCTACCCTCCCCGTGAGAACTTTATGTGGTAAAATGAGAAAGCAAAGCTAGTTTGAAGCTGTTAGAGTACGATGAAATTATATAGAAGCTAGAGACATATCTGCTGTCTACTTGCGAGCAAGCCGAATTACGGCCATCCTGGCAAGCTCAATAACCGGTCCTTTACAGCGTACCCTCCATCTATAGACGCAAGTTTTGCTGCATATCAGTTATTAACCTCTTCTTTTCTCCCCGTATATTCCCCCCGCTAACGATACATCCAAACCATGGTTTTTGTAATAATGTGTATGTGACGTAAAGTCCCTGTATCTTCCTTAACACCGGAGACGCCTCTGCCCCTCGCATTTTCAGCAAGCACTAACCTGGCGCTATCGCCCCGCGCGCACCACGTCAACGCCATATTGTACAACATTAACGACAGACTGTGGAAGGAATGAAATCTAAATAGCACTCATGCTTGTTGAAGTGAGAACCAAGAGTGAGATTGCGGCCATGGGGACTCCGCTCTTGCAAGTGGAGAAGAGGGGGGGGTGCGGGGTCACAAACATGGTTGGTTTGCAAATTTTCATCTCAAATCAACAAGATCCTATATCAAATCAACAATGTCAAGCTAAAGACATGAATCATATCCGATATGGTGTAGTGGCCAACATGATGCCCTCTCATCTTGATGAGTGGTTAGGCATAGCCCCGAGTTCGATTCTCGGTTTCGGAACATTTTGTTTTTAGCTTTTTTGTCCCCCTGCGTACGTCATGATATCCTTCTCTCCATATAGAACTTTTTAGTCTGCGTGGTGAGGCTCTATCGAACCCGGGTGTTGTTGCTGTCCGTCTTCCCTTACAACGCCGAAGTTGAGTAGCTCGGTATGCGAAGACTTTCCAAGACTGAACGCTCTATTTGCGAGAGAGTCCATCAGATTCGTGAGAACACGCAGTCCAAGTGAGAAGGAAGTGTGAACCCCTCCTGAGAGCACGTGGGCTCAAAGGGAGCCGGTACCGAGGGCCATCAGCACCGTGGAACTCGACACTTGTGTACCCGGTGGCTTGGTGGTGTTGAGTGAAGGCTAGGGCAGGGCGTGCAGTTGATGCCATACTCGTCAAGCTCGAGGGTCGGGGGTCCTCGGAGTGTTTCAACTCATCTTCAGACCCTTTGTTTACATTTTGAACCTAAGTCTGCTCTCCTTTACTCCACCGTCCATTCGAATTCAACATATATTCGGAGGGAGGATATAATTAGAGAGAGAGAGAGAGAGTTAATTCAGAGTCCGCAATGTTGGCAGTCTCTCCCAATGGTCAGCAATGCCTGTGAAAGACACATGAACGAATGGGGGATCTTGCCAGTCAACCGCGTGTTGATGCTTGCTTACTTTACCCATTGGCTTACTTTACCCATTGAGTATCCCGCGTAGGCGCTGTTTCTACAGGCCCAGGCTTCCTTCCCCCCTCGTTGAGAAATGCCGGTTACACACACTGCCAATGTCACCGCGATCGAGGAAGGGGACGCCGCGTTACCAAGACATCCAAGCGTCTGATCATGACACAGTACAGCATACCATTCCTGGCTTGAGATCAACACCAGCAAGTTCCATCGTCCATCACTGGGACAGTGGACGCAGATATCCAGATGGGCGGCATTGACGTGATGGCCATGGGATCAAACCCGAGATCGTCCCTGCCATCTCATCTCGGCCAAATGTCAGCGCGAAAACTAAAGTCTGCCAACAGGTTTGAACGTCGCCCATGAATAGATTGTGAGCCTCGAAAGCGTCGCAGCAGTTGCTTGCACAGCTGCCGCGGGAGACGCCGACTCTCAATCGCGGGTTTCTCCCGAGGCGCTGGCGGGCCTGCCTGCTTATCTGCCATGCCACACCGTCCGTCCCGGGGAAGGGGGGGAGGGGGCGAGCGTCACGGATCGGCGTGTCGTGCGAGATTCGCCCAGGTTTACCACAATACTGACCCCCGGAACATACGACGATCGCGTGGACGATCAGCAAACCTCGAGAACACAGTGCGCTTTGCGTGAGAGAGAGAGAGCGAGAGAGAGAGAGAGCGAGAGAGAGAGAGAGAGTTTGTGTGTGAGGGAGATGAGAGGGCTCTTCCTGTCCACTGTCGAATGGCGATAAACAGTAGAGGTGGATCATCACAATCAACATAGTGTGTTTCACGAGCATAGGCTTGGACCGGTTGTGGATGGAGAATCTCACATCTCTATTTAATAGACGCGTTGATAAAGGTGTCAATGGTTGACGTACACCCTTACGCATCATCCCATAACCCTTCCCATCAGGTAAAGTAAAAGTAGAATATCCGCGACGCCGGGGCCCATCCCACAAGGGCCCTGTCCATCCAAAGTCGTCCCTCGGCCTGGTCCCGTAGGCGTAATCCGACCGGGTCGTCTAGCAAAAGGTAGATACAAGAAACATGGGAATGCATCCCTGATATATAGGCAAGTAAACAATACTAAGTAAATCGTGATCGAGGCCGACACCCATCATGCGGTGTTTGGGTTGGAATTTTTGTCTTTATTGAATTTTTTTGTTTTGGGTTTTTTAGTCCTTGGTGGCGTGTTCATCGCCAAAAGGGCTACGTCCCCGTTCGTAGGAGCTCGTCCTTTGAGACCGCCTGTCGGGTCCTGCTGCGGCTCGCCGTGTGGCCTCTTCGATAACGGCACTCAGGCTGTGATTGTTGCGGCCGGACGCGGAACTGGGCTCGGGAGGATCAGAGAAAGGGCTCTGGTCGATTACTGAGCCTTCGCCAAGGACAGTGGAGGCAGCGGAGTCAGGAGTGACGGTAATTGCGCTGAGTGGCGGCGGCGGCGGAGTGCCGGGTACAGAGGCCTCCTCTGCTGTCGATGAAGCCTTGGAGGACCCAACGCTGACCTGTTTGGGTCCGTTGCCGTTGACGACACGAACAACCTGCGCTCTTTGAGCAGGGGCTGCGGTAGCAGTGGTGGCGCTGTTGAGGAAGGTAGATCCTACGCTGAAGGCGCTGTCACGGCTCCTGGGACGCCCGGGGGCGTACTTCTGGTAGTCGACGCTGGGGACGGGAGGAGTGACGCTGCCGCTGGTGCCGACAGTCAGAGACTTGACGCTCACCACGGCAGCCTTGGCACGCATGCCGGTCTGGGCAGGGGCAACGACGACGGCGTTCTTGCCGTAGATGGTCGAGGCGATACTAGGTGCGATACTGGAGCGAGGGGCGTACGAGGTTCTGGCGACGGATGAGCGGTCGGAGTAGCCGGAGATGCCGGAGTAGGTGGAATCGCGGAGTTCGCCGGGGACGAAGAAGTGCTGCTCTTCGTAAGGGGACGGGCTGCTGGCGGCGGAGTTGGAGGCGTGCATCGGGATAGGGGGTACGGGGGGGACGAGGAGCGTAGGCGACGTGGGCGTGGCGCGGTTCGTGACGCCGGGGATGTAGGCGATCTGGATTATGTTGGAAGCGCGGGTGAGGACCGTCGACGCAATCGAGTGCACGGTGTGTGTCGAGTCGCGGTTGTTCTGTCGCGGCTGGCCGGTCGTCTTCTCGTTGATGGTCTTCTCGTTGGCCTCCTCGATGTAGGAATCCTGGATAATGGACTGTCTCTTGGTCTTGATGAAGAACCTCCACACGAGGTAGGTAGCAATCGCAATGACGGCGAGGCCGCCAATGACACCTCCAACGATGGCGCCCGTGTTGGGCTTGTTGCCAGATGAAGAAGACGAAGAGTTATCGTCCTTGGCGCAGAAGGCCTGGGCACAAGTGTTACATGTCGGGATGGTGAATGAGCAAAACTCGTTGGATTTGCAGTCGGTCGGGCATGTGGGCGCCTTGTCCTCGCACTTGAGGCAGCCGTTCTGACGAGGGAGGATGACTGTGGTTGTGTCAGCGAGGATGATCCAGGACGAGGCCGTGGCAAGTTCGAGCAACATACCAGCGTGCAGCTCCTCGAGCGAGCGGAGGTGAAGATTAGGATCGAATTGAGCCATGATGAATATAATCTGGCTCGGGATGAATGGAAGAAAGTAAGTCGACAACGCAGATCAAGCAACGTCGATCTCGAAGCGAGGCCGTTGGGTGAAGGTGTCGATCAATTCGGGGGGGGCGCTCAGACACTTAAGTCGAGTGGACCGTTTCGTCGGTGCCGGGGAAACCGTCCGTCAGAGGGAATGGCGACAGTTATAATGAAGGAGAAACAAAAAGTCGGCTCGATGGGACAGTCGTAGTTCTTGTCGGAAGAACACGTCGAGGAATGCGTGGTGGCTGACGTGGTCTGGACTGGAATGAACGAGGTGACGGGTCGAGGGATTTCGGGAAGAGGGCCTTTCGGGGTGGTAGCGGTAGAGAGAGCGAGAGAGTGACAGAAGGTATGGTAGTTGGAAAACGAGTGGACTGTGAGACTAGCTCGGCATTTGTGTTGGTAGAAAGGATGGGCGACTAGGCGACTGAAGTGAAAGACATCAACGGCGATTTTGAGAAGTTGTCGGCCGGAAGATCGAACGACGGAACGGGTGTACGGGGTTCGGATCTCTTTTGTCGTCGAAGGTGTAGGTTCCTGGCTAGGCGGGAGATGGAGAACCTGGAGATGTTGGGTGGAGGAAGAGGGACGTGGGAAGGGGGCGGTTGTAAGAAACGAAAGTGAGCAACAAGAAAGAGACAAGTCAGACAGCGGTACTGGGCTTGGGCTGACTGGGATGTGAGAAGGGAATGAACGGGATGGGAGGGGGAAGGGAAGGAGGCGGAGCGAATGGGACGGCAAATGGGAGTGCGAGAGTGAAATGGGTTACACTGGTATGGTCCGGGTTGCTGGTCTCCCATGGGCGTTGGGCGGCGGCAGGCGGAGGGCGGAGCGAAAGCTGAAAGGGGGGGTGTGCGAGAGGGAGGGAGGGGGGCTGAGAGTGAGTGAATGAGTGAGTGAGTGACTGGCTGGCTGCAGGATGGATGTACAGAGAGTGAGAATGAGAGTGACAGTGAGAGTGAGAGAGAGAGAGAGAGAGAGAGAGAGAGAGAGAGAGAGAGAGAGAGAGAGAGAGAGAGAGGGGGGCAGGGAGATCAGAACCAAGGACGAACGCACGCCCAGTGGGGAACGGGGAGAGCAACAGTTGGACTGGACCAGGGGACACCGTTGGAGGGAAAAGGCGCAGGTGCAGCAAGTGGAAAGGAAGGAAGGAAGCGAATCTGCGGGACACAGGCACGAGATTGAATGTGCAGGGATCAGGGCACTGTCGAAACGTGAGCATCGGGGCGTATACGCTCTACGATTGGTCGAGGTCTCCAGATGGCAAGAACGGAAAAGAGGGGGCGTATCCACTCCTCGCTTGGTAGTGGATCCCTTGATTCCCCCGATACCCCTGGCTACGCAGTAGCTAGCGACTACTACCTAAGCAAGGCCCCGGCGAGGGTCCAAGGTCCGAGGTCTGGTCTGGTCTGGTCTGGACTTGTGCAGCCATTCCATCATCCATCCACTCAGAGACAAACCGTCTTCAAGTGCCCAGGAACGCGATCCGCCACGACCACCGCCTTCACGGCACAGCATAGTCGGTCGGTCGGTCGGTCGGTCGGTCGGCATAGCGCGCCTTGTGGACATTTGCCCTCAACACCGATCCAGCCACAGGTGCCGAACCCGATGGCCGCCGCTCTCCACCATCTTACGCACTCTTGTCAACATCATTCGCCATTACCGCTTTCCAACTCCCTACAGAGTATGGCCCTACCCAGGTGGACGACATCGGGAAAGCCCCCCCATCCCGACGATTGCAATAGTACTGCGTACTACGTACTTAGTATGTAGGCAATGTATGGATATGCAGACCTGCCGAGTCTTCATTAGGGCGGGCGGGGCGGATCGTGGGACGTACCCATAAAAAATCAAATGGTGTACTGTACGCAGTACGCAGTATCCGTACTACTAGGATAAAAACAGGCCTGGTTTTCCTGTCGGCTGTCGAATAGCCGCCACTGCCATGGTCTTACGGCATCTCGGTAGTGGCACTGGCATATCCCATGGTCGTACGGATGCTACCTATGCGCGTGTGTGTGCTAGCCTTTAATTACCCCGTCCAATATTTCATGCTGCTGTCGTCCGTCGATTGCGAGTATACTGCTTAGAGTTTGTGCGTCCGTCCCAACCTGACAACCCGAACCCGATCCATCATCCGATACGAGCAAACGATACCTGACACGGGGAGGAGTGCTCCTCTGACCATACCGCATAGACCAGCAAACATGAGCTTCTGGAAATTGTTTCCGGATGGAGGAACGGGGTGAGGGTGAGGGTGAGGGTGAGGGTGAGGGGGGGATGCACAGCCATTGCCCTTGGCCTCGCTTGCTCGCTCGTGGATTGCAGCATCCCATTAGGAAACGAAAAAGGGAGTCGGATCCCACGTTATCCCACAAATCCAACCCTCCCGCCGTGCTCTTGAATCGTTGCCAAACCCGGCCGGCGGGCATAAAAGACCTCCTGTCAAGCTTCAGGGCGGTCCTGGCTACGTCGCGGAACGGACCCCCATTTGCGGCCGATTGCACCGCCCGGCACCGTTGCAGCCGATATGGGGGGGAGGAGGAGGAGGAGGAGGGGAGAGGAGTGTGGCCGGAATCCGGTTCTCTGACAGCTTTACAGAGTAGTAGTATTACGGCAAAGAACGCAAAAGTCGTCACATAGCCGCGCGCAGGACACGCGCACATCGCATCACGTCGCATCAGCCAGAAACATGGCGATTGCCGATTCCCGCTTCCCCCTCCCGCCCCATCCCGCTGGCTACCTCCCCGACTCAGCAAGATCTCAAGATACGAACTCAACTGAAACGAATGGAGGTGAGGGGGCCCACTGGACTGCAACGCGCGCTCGACTGATCGAACCGACTAAACCAGATAAGCCCAGACAGACGACAGGGCCAACAGCACGACGAGAGACAGCCGTGAGAATCGACAGTCGAGATGGTGACACAAAGCACGAACCGCCGCCCCGTGTCAGGCCTCCCTGCCAAACATCCTCACGCTCACGTTTCCCGGCGGGGCCCACACTTTTGTTGCTCCCTCGTGAACTTTCTCTCGTTCCTTCAGCCTCGAGTTTTGACCCGCGCGTCATGTTTCCAACTTTCGTTCATCCACCCGTCCACCCATCCTCCCTTCCTTCCAGACTACGGTAGCTAACCCCGTACCCGTCGAACGCGCCACGAATCCAGTCGAGCCAAACCGTCAGGGCTCTGTGACAGCGACGGGTCCCGGCCTGAAAATCCCATGTTGTGAGGCACTGGATCCGAAACGCCAGACAAGCAGCGAACGTGCGCCGGGCGTGCGTGTTGAACGTGAACGCCGTCCAGTGGGACTCCCGTGGAGGGCTCTAGACCGTGAGATCTGCGCTCACCTCTCGAAGGGATCTTCATTCCTGCAGCCAAAACTCTGGGACAATCCTTGGGAAATGGGAAAGGAGGGAGGGGCCGGAAGATCTCCCTCCCTCCTCTCCCATCCCGGCACCTCCGTCCCTCTCTTCATAAGGAGGAAACAGCCAGTTCTCCGGCCGCCAAGAGAATTTTTAAAACTAAAACATTGCGGAAAAAACATGCTCCCCCTTGGGCCAGATGTCAGTCGGTAAGCGACCCTCCGAGGCTACTGGTCGAGATCACCCTTCCCCTCAACTCCTCACAGATCCGCGCCGGTCGCTCTCCCGCCGCGAAGAAAGAAGGAAAACCATGATGATGATGATGATGATGATGATGATGGTGATAACAATAATAATGATGCTGATAATAATAATAAGAGGCGGGTGGAGGGAATGCTCGAGCTTGAAGAGTTGGAGTGAGTGGCCGACTGGCTTCATGCAATTCCGGACTATACTGTGTACGGAGTACCTTCTGGACCTTTCGCTGGACCAGCAACGCCCGTCTCGCACCGCACGCTCCCTTCTTCACCCAGGGCAGGCATCCCATCCCCCTGGCGTCCGGCGGACGAACCGCCACGCCGCGTGGTGAAGGTGTCAGACTTATGTTTGTGCGTGCGGCACAAGTGTGTCTACGGAATACCTATGGATGCTGTGTGTCCGCGAATCCGGGTCTCAAGATGACGAGCCGCTAACCTCTTCGCGCTGCGCATGCGCGCGTGGCCCCCGGCTAACCAGCAGGGACGCCGATGCTGCTCTGGGACCCCCCCTCGGGGCGCGTCACTGGCCACTGGCCTGGTGGCTGGCTGGGCGACCTTGTCTCCCTCGGCCCTTGGCCCGCGACTGCAAGTGGCTGAGATGAGTGGCTGTCTCAGATGGACTTTGCTTCGAGAACCGGTCCTGAAATCTCCCATCCCCGCCGCCGGCAAGAGAAGGGTTCGGCCGCGAACGATGCAGGCTTATATCCAACCACGCCCAGGTCAATATAAAGCCCTTCGAGTCATGGGGGATCAAGCGGCAGAACCTGCACCAAAAAAAATTGGTGACGTCGTACAGCAGCGTTGGGTTATCTCTCTCTCTCTCTCTCTCTCTCTCTGTCCCTCTCCGCGGAACGAGGAAACGTGGGTTTCGTCCGTCCCAAACCCGTGACAAATTCACATTCGTCGGAAAGAAGAAGAAAAGGGGGGGGAAAAAACAACCCATCCATCTGGTTGGTCTCATCGATGCCAGTCAGCCCTAAGGAGAGAGAGGGAGAGGAAGACCGGGCGTCCTGACCAATCAACGAACCAAACACCACCGCCACACCCCCCTGCTTGAGATCGCAAATAAAGAGCAATCTCGAAATCTCTTGAACCTCATTTCCCTCACCCGCCAAAACTCTCTCTCTCTCTCTCTCTCTTTTTTCTTTCTTTTTGTTTCTTATTCTCTGAAGGAAAAACCAAAGCGTTCCCCCGTCCTGTCTCTTCTGTGTTTGCTTGCGTGATTGAAAACGACTTGACTCATGTCGTCTTCGTCGTCGTTCTCCTCCCTGTAACCTTTATTTTGTTGTTGCTTCTTCTTCTTCTTCTTGATGTCCGCCCTGTGTCTAGTCCAGGATGTCTAATCCGCACCCTTGTCGCAGAACGTCCAATGGCGAAGAGGCAACCCCCCTCCTCCCGGAAGGACGTATCTGCAAGTTCCCGTCGATGGCGCTCGCTCGCGGCTTCCCGCAGTGGCTTTTTTTTTTCCACAGAGCTGCCGATAAAGCCCAGGCCCAGCAGAAGACATACCGTGTTCCAGATCGTCATCGTTCATTATTTCCCTTTCTTTTGTGCAACCCCCCCCCCCTTTTCTTTCTCCTTCCACCTTCCCCAGTGATCAATACACCCAACGCGGATACCCGCTCTGGGAGGCTAGCGGGTTTCTTCTCCGTGGCCGCCCTTCCCAAGCCACCAGACACACTCGTCCCTGATAGAGTTTTTATGTGTGTTCTTCTCAGATGGTGGCTTTTTTGAGGCGGGCGACTTATACACGTGGCGAGGCTCGTTCGACGACCGGAAGCAGACAAAGAAAAACGCTTCTCCAGGCAGTTTTTGCGGCCGTATAACCTTGTTTGTTACCGGGGAGGTATGTGTATCTTAGTCGATCACGTGAGGTTGCCCCCCCCCCCGGTGACTTGCTCTTCCGGCGGCACGACGACGACACGTCCGCCGTAGCGTCACACAAAGACCTCTCGGCCTCTGCTGGGAGGACAGCGAGTGGTCCGTCAGTCGGACACGCGACGTCGGATCGGCGTGCGACGATGCTTCCCCCCCTCTTCCCGTACCGGAGAGGGCTCCGAGAGTAGCAACAACACTCTAAGCTCGGCCCAGGAGGGGGAGAGCTCGCTAGACCACGCGCGCATAAAGATGGCTAGCTTTAAGGTGACACACGTTGACGACGCCTTCCTCGTCTGATGTCGTTAATGACCGGGGGTACATCCTACTATGACCTGTCTCGAAAGCGTCAATCGAGAGAAAGGAAAGGAAGGAAAGAAACAAAAGACTCCTGAGACACGTGACGGGCTCCAGACGACACGGCTAGGTATGCTTTTTCTCAGTCGCCCGACGGATAACCGTTGAGGAATGTGATGACGTTTCGGATATAGACAGCCGGGGGTTGGGGGGAGGGGGGGCAACACAGACAGCGGAGAGGAGAGGTGGTCAGGTATTGTTCTTAGACGGCTCGACGTGCAAGCGGTCCCTTCGGGTGTCAAGATGTCTAACAGAGATACTCCTCATGACAAAGGTGTGTCCCGCCGCCCGTAGCAACCTCTGGTGTTGGCTCAGTGAGGACTGGTTATTCCGACGTGTGCCGCTCTTCGTCTCGCCCTTCGTCTTCTTTTTTTTTCTCGTGAGGGGAGGGAGAGGAGGTGCCACCATAAGGCCATCGGAATGGACGAAGCCGTGGTTGAGGGAGGGAGAGGGGAGAGGACGTCCCAGTATGTACAGCGCTGGCAAAGGTAGCTGGCATGTGTTCCCTATGATACTCAGAAACGATACCACGCCGTTTCTCGAGGGTAAAGGCCTTCAATCAATACCAACTCCGCCGAGAAAGCGGCGCTGCTCCGCGTGCTCCCTCCTGCTTTCTGCTGTCCTTGGGAGGGTTTGGTGATTCATGTCATTGGAAAGAGAAGGGCTTCAAAGTCTCGTTGGGGTCAAAAACGGCCCCGACGATGTTGGGATCCCCTGTGCTGTGCCTGGCTGCATCGTATGTGATGTGGTGCTTACCACTTCGAATGCAGCGTTCTTTGAACCGCGGAGGCTGCCATGTTAGCTAGATCATGCGAATGAAGAGGGTGCCCCGTCTACTAAACTCTCTTATGTTTATGTTTTGAATCAGAGAGCATATCAATCTAGCCAGGTAGGACAATGGAAGATGTCGATACCCCGGGAGGCGACGGCAGGATTCGCATGTTGAAGTTCATATAATCTTCCATCGTCGTCGAAACAAGGAGCCATATCAACGTGACGCCCGCTTCATCCCTGTATCAGATACTACCTTGCCCGACCTGCTTTCTTTCTCGTCTTGCGGAGACGTATGATTCGTGAGGTAACGCATGATGATGTGGACATGAGAACGACGTTCGCCTCATTATGCTCCCAACACAGCCTAAGAGGGAGGATGGTTTTGGTCCCTATCGCTCACTACCCGCCGTCTTCCTCGAGGTCAACGAAGCTTTCAGGCTCTGAGCTTTTGGGCGCAGGAAGGTGCACACCCGCATCTGACATCCGTTACGGGAAACGTTCGTCAACCCACGGAGGAGATCAACCGTTCCGGCTGGATGTCCTGCCTGAATCGGTCTCGTCTGACTGTATGATCTTCTTCCTTTACCCCTATACCCCTTCGTGTTGCAAAAACACCAAACGACAGGAACTGGCATGACAGATACTCGCACAAGGCACAAGGGGAGAGAGAGAGAGAAGAGGGGGGGGGGGGGGGGGGGGGGGGTAATCCCTTCCAAACACCCATCAAATTCACTTCCCTAGTTCCTCACTTCTCGTGTTGTTGTCTACAAACATTTATACGCCTACATGTACTTCAAGCTCGACACAGTCTGGTCCTCGTCTGCTTCGGCCATTGCTAATTGAAAGTTCCCCTCCTCACCAAAAAGGGTATATTCCGAGCCCCCCCCTTTTCTCTCAATCCTCCTACCGGAAGGCAACCTATTGACCCCAAGACAGCAAGGCCAACCTCCCTCATGCAGAACACAACTGTCCCCCAAACCCGGTCATTGAAGGCTAGCATATCGACAAACAGTCCGTCGGCTCGAGTCGTCCCTCGGACAGGATGTGGACGAAGTTCTCGTCCTCCCAGACGGTCCCCGTCAACCTCGGGAGCCACTCCCAAACATCACTGAGAAGACACGCACCCGTCTCGACGGAGACCCAAGAGGATAGACTTCGACGCCGCTTACCCCGGAACCTTGTGAAGCTTCAACGCTCCTCCCTCACCGACACACGGCGCCGGTTTCGATCCATCGATACCAAAGACCGGTCTTTGGGCGGCAAAGACACGGCCGGGCCCGTATCCCTCCTCCTCACTCGCTTAACCCACAGCTTCGTCGAGGCCAGGCCGTCCTCACGACATCACCGAGCCTTGTCTACTCGAAGAGAGCAGGTGCGGTCCTTATCAACCCTGTGAGCCGGCACGATCTCGGCCTTCAGAGAGCCGCGTCGAACCATCCACCCCCCTCCAGCCAACTCGAACAAGGCGGAAGGGTTCCAACAGACTTCGGGAAACTATCAGCAACACATCAAGCCCGACGCGGTTGAGCCGGCATCCCCAAAGCGTACGTCTGATGACCCCCCAAGGCCCGCTCTCACCAGTCAAGGACGTCACCTTTTAGCTGAACCACCACCAGCAAGCCCGTCTCCAGCTTCGGAAACAGGACCCATCAAATAGGTGGCATATCACATCATGTTCGTCTAACACAGAGAAGGAGAATGAAGAGGGAAAAACGCTAAGCTGTCCCGGCCCTGTAGCTCCTGCACCAACCCAACGCCGATACTCCACAAAACAGAGCCGTCGATCGCAGATAGCCAAGATCTCGCCTCTTTGCGGGATCTTGGCCGATTCCCCGCCTGGATAGCCATAGGACGCAACATAGTTCACGTCGAGAATCAAGGAGCGGGGGGCGAAGGGGACATCTGGCTTGCTGCTGCCGACTCTGTCCCGGTTTAGGCTGATATCTATCATCCGGTTTTCCGAGTAATAAAAACGGCAAAAGCGACATGTAAAAAAACCGGATGGTGAATATATAAAGTTGCCCTTTTCGACGGGGTCCGTCTGCGTCAGGGCACCAGTGGGGAACGACCCCTCGCGTGTGAGCGAGAGCCGGACGTAAACTCAGGCAAATACACGTGTAAAGAGCGACCCCCAAGAGACGAACCACCCCCCCCCCCCTCCATCGCGGAATTTGAGTTCTCTAGGTTTCCCAAGGTTTCCCGGGGGACATGGGCCAAGCCGGACATGGGCCCCAAGCCAAAAAAGATATGAATTGCGTCAGAAAAAAGTCGTCAGCCTCTTGCAACCCTTTTCACAAGACCCCCCCAGCCCGTTGGTTGCGAACAACATCGCCACACAGGCGTCTCCCCCCCGGCCTCTCATACAGACGGGGCGTAGTCTTCTCAGCCGGGATCGCGGTTGTCGTCGGCTAAGAGATAGCCGCGTGTCAGTGAGAGCGGCGGACGTTGCCGAGTTCCTGCCACTCTGTAGAGGCCCCCCAGGAAGCCCGGACATGGACACTCGAGTCCGATGAGGGAGGAATAGAAAGCATAGGCGACAGAAGTCGCCCGTCCTGGCCACGAGACAAACTTGTGAAGGTAGCAAGCACGGACGGTTTTCCTGCGCGGCCATCGACACGAGTCAGAAGCTGGAACGCCACGGTGCCGGCATCACTTGGTTCTACAAGGAGCTGGACCATGTCCACGCATGGGGCAGACCTCGCGAAAGGGGCCTCTGCCCGATCTCCGGACCTGCAAACCCTCCCCAGCTCTGATACAATACGTGATCTTCATCTGCCGAGATAGACACGTCGCCTGATGCTCAGCTTCTGTTCTTCTCAGCTCGTCTCCGCTCAGAGAATCCACGTGGACTTTGTAGTATTCCATTTCCGAGTTATCTTTTCGCATACTGGGCAAGGTACCGCCCTGGACACGCGCAAATTAGAGATGGGCGTCTTTAGCCAGCGGTGCCCGAATCTGGCAACATCGACAGCATCGGCGAAACCCCTAGTCCGTCATCGAATTAAGTTGCGGGAGAGCCCCCTTTTACCCCAGGTCGCCGATCACACTTACGGACTATGTACGCTCTGTGGCACACAAAAGTTCGCTGACGTAGAGGATTCGGAGGGACGGAAGAAAGATGGCGTAGAGAGATTGAGAACCGCCAAGGACTGAGACGCATGTAGTGGAAGGGATATGCTTCCACCGACCAGTGCCGCAGTAGTGAATGCCCCCCAGCCACAGCACCGCGACGGCATCGCCGACGACTCGGTCGGCCAGCCCGCGGTGGGATTCCTATTTGCGAAGTGCCGGAGGGAACGTTACACACGGAGCCGAGAGTCGGAACTCGGGCCGGACTGCGCTGCAGGTGCAAGACACTGGTTGTTGCCGGTCCGAATATAGGTGTGCCAACAAGAAGAAATGCGACATAGGAACACGGCGACCGAGGCCACCTTGCCGATGGCTCATAGGGCTGGAAGCCTTCATCTCATGTTCGCACTCGGGAAAGTAACCGAACTGGACCCGGACCGTGGATGTTGGCTGACTGTCCAAGTCAGATCCTTGAAGGGACCTGCGTGTAGAGGTATGGGCCCTGTTACCTGTTACCACACCTCTGGGCATGTCTGCAAAGCAGGCATCGAGTTGACAAATGGGGCAGCGCGAAGTGCCATGCAAAGAGGTGGCAGGCTGGAAGAAGCCGCGAGTGTGCAGATAGTTTGTGCGGCGTTGAGGCTGATGATGGCTGCGTCTGCGTCGGCACTGGCCGCAAGCGTGTACGTAGAGTCGGGAGACTTGGGAGAGGCGTTTGGTAGCCGCTCGCTGGAGCGGCTGGGAGGGGCAAATTAATTCTCTTTGTCGAATAGGTGAAGGCGTGCTAGCCGCCTAGGAGGAGTTGGATGGTTTGATGGTGCATCCATCCGTCCCGTCCACCGCCAATTGGGCAGGTTCACCACCGAGTAGGTACATGCGTACCCGTAGTCTTCCACGATGCGATGCAAGGCGTGGGTGGGGTGGGTGCACCGCCTCAGCCCCCCCAGCCGATCAGCCCCAGCTCAATCTGACTATTTTTGGATTTTTTGTTCTCCTGACGGATCCCCGTATCCGAGGTGGGAAACGACCAACAAACGGAATGGAGGTACTCCGTAAAGAGTGTACTGGTTGGGGATTCACGTACGTACGCCGCGGGACATCAGAACCTTGGATGGAATTCCGTCCCTCCATCGACTGCTGCTGCAGCTGCGACGCATAGTGTGGCGGAATGAGGAATGGGTTATTCGTTGTCCGGAATACGCAGTGAGAGCGAAGCAGCAAAACATGGCATGACGACGACGGCCGAGCTCGAGACACCGGGCTGGACGAATTCGGAATCTTGGGCCGTGGTGGTGGAAACGAGACCAGCATATGAACAGGAAAACGGTGGGCTCCCTACTCGAGATTTGCAGTTCCAGAACGGAGATGCGAAGCAGGGGACATGGCTTGTCAAAATTACGATGTGTGAATCCGTAGTGCCGAATGGAGGTGAGACCAAGAGAAAGAGGTGCTCCGTTGCTGGCAGAGCACGGCACTCAGCTGCAAAGCCAGGTCTAGGTACTTGATGGGTAGTCGACTAGTCGCAGCGTATGGGCGGAGGACTCCAGGAGGCATCACGTTTCAGAGTGTTCGTGGAAGCCGCAAGATCCTAGACGACGAGTGGAGCGTTAACATGTATCTGTACATGCGTCTCACATAGATGCGGAGGGTCGTACAGGTGGTGCCACTTACAACGCAAAGTCGACAATGCCGTTGCTCGAAGGCTGTCGCCTTGTTCAGGGTCTGCAGCTGTCTCTGCCTCTGGCTTCTGTTTAGTCTAGTGGCTGGTCTTTTACTGTCTAGCTCTGGGCCTTCCAACTTCCTTCTTTTTCTTCTTTGGTGCCTCGTCGGTTCGTTCCTCAGGGACGGATGGGGCGCCCTGGGACGGAAAAGTAGGTTAAAAAGTCAGTGTGCTGAGTTCCGTCTTCTGTCAGCCCTTGGCTGGATGCTGACATGGTATCCGTATTGCATGGATACAACAAACGGATGGAAACGCTGCGCATCTTTGCGTGCCTTAACTCTCTTGCCAGAGAGTCCCTGCCGGCCCATCTGCAAGGTGCTAAGTCTGACAACAAAAGATGAGATGGAAAGAGGGGCGAGGAACGGCCAGACCGGGGGCTTGGGCGAAAGTCTGCCAAACACAAGCCACTGTTGCTGTTCCTTCCCGCTGCGCAGCTTGTTCCGCTTCCCAGTGGCAGCCAAGGATGATGATGGCTGATGTGGTGGTTGTGGCACAACAGATACCGACAAGGGTATGGCGTCGTTTTCTTAGCCTTGCTTTCTCCCTTTTGTTGTCGGCTGCGCGCCCGTGTAGCAACCAAGAGAGTGGTGGTGGTACGTCCATTACCCCCTTCTCTGTCCGTGCCGTCTCAAGGAGAGCAGCATTGTTGGCAGGCAGCGAACGGGGTAAAAGGTGTTTCCGGGAGTCATTCCCATGTCCGAATGGAGCAGTCAAAGATGCAAGGCCAAGGGGTAGACGAGATGCAAGGGCCAGGAGCCAAGAGAACAACGACCGAGGGTCTGGTTGGCCAGCTTGAGGCCTTGAAGGGGGGGAGGCGTGACGTAGTTAGTACCGACCCCAGTTTTTATTCTTCTCGAATGCGACGCTTTTTTTTGTGTCCGACTGGTTGGTTGCTGGACCAGCGCGCGGTGAGCAGCTACGCGGTAGTTGTCTTGCTTTTTACTGCATTGCTGATGGTTGGCTAGCAACAAGTCGACGGCGCGCGACCACTCACCCAACCAGGGATGAATCATGGACGGGAAGGGAATGAGATGGATTGGCCCAGAGAAAAGGTAGGGGGAAAGAAAAGATGGAGGAGGGACGGGGTTAGCGACGGCACTGGCTACTTCCCTGGCTGGTACTAGACCAGGGGGGGAGGAGGGGGCAGGAGGCAGCAGGCAGGAGACAGGACCGCACTTGCTGGCTTTGGGGGCACGAGACGGGTTCAGTGAACTTGGGAGGCCAGCCATTCCCAGCTTACCCAGTGAGTTTTAAGTAAGTGTTCAGTCATTGGAGCAGTCCCATCTGTTGTCTGTCACTTATACCACGGGCCTGTGTGCCTTAAGAAGGGACGAAGTGAAATGCACTGACTTGAGGTCGGAAAACCGAAGAAGGAAAGAAGAAGAAAAAAAGAAGCAAAACAGGCAGGGAGGTACCCTCGATGCAAACCGCACACACCAAGGAAAAAAAAAAAAAAACCGGGTGGGCCAGACTCGAGTGAAAAACCCTGGCCAGACTCGTGCTTGTTAACGGCAACCCGGTTTTCCCATGAATGTACACTACTCCGCACCTACATAGTGCGACGTGTGTATACGTGTACGTACCTTACTGTAAAGCTGAGAGCGATAGACAGACCAAGGGCACGACTAGGAGGATGGTTGCATTGTCGTGTTCATCGTGCAGCGGCGCGATGCCTGGGCTAAACGGCGCTAAGCCACAGCTTTCCCCAGTCTGTTGACGTGAGGTAAGAACACGGAGCAAGCTAGCGAGGCCGGGTTGAATCCAAAAAGTCGAGGTACCTGCTCTTGGCCTGGCTGCAGACTATAAAGCGAGGTACCTTGGCTTTTTCGTGACCTCACACACAGAGAGTACCTCTGTACGGGGGGTTACTTGTGCTGCAGAAAGGAGACGGAACGGCAGAACAGCTCACTACCTACCTACCTACTGTAGGTAGCTACACACATACAACACACCCGCATACTGGTCTCACATTCCCTCCTCGTAACTGAGTACCGTACCGTACCTATCTACCTACCTACCTACCTCACTCATCCCGAGAAAACAGGCCGGGGAAGGCGATGCACCACTGACTTCTCCTATTCCCATCTCGCTCCATCTCGAGGTACCCTCCTCTTCACCTTTTCTTCTTCACCTTCTCACAACCTCTCTCCTTCTCGCTCTTCCGCCCACTGTCACTGTTGTTCTGTCTTCTTTACAGCAACTGCTTCTTGCTCGGTAAGTGAGGTGCCTTGCTCATGGTACAGTCGAGTTTGTTTTCCTACCCGCCTATTCTCGCACTTTACCTACCTACCTATCTATCTACCTGATGTACCTGTACGGATGCCCTCAGCCCAGCTGGCCCAATCCCAAAGCTCTTCTGATCCTTCCTCAGCCATCCTCCACTGCCGCTGTCGTTCCCACTCCCACTCTCACTCTCACTCCAACACCCACACCAGGTGCCAGCTTCCACTACGTAAAGCTGCTAGCCTGGAAGACCCTTTTTTAACCATTTGCTGCCCCGTCCTGCATCGCTGCTCCCCTTCTACTCCTCCTGCCCCAGCCCTCTGTCCCTTTCTGCCTTTGTGTTTCCCCCCCTCCTTCACCTCACTACTCGTTACCGGGGTCGTGGCTTTCCAGGCCTGCACATCTCAAACCTACGAGCGCCTTTATTCGCGCCAAACCCGCATCTCTCCAGTCCTAACACACTCAACCTAGGTCTCCTTCCCGAGTCACTTCTGACCGAGAATATAATCAGCCTTGCCTAACTTGGTCCCGCCCATCGCGAAGCAGGCAAATCCCCTCCCTCATCATTCATCGTATTCCTATTAGCATCACCTACTCTCGAGCTTGCCTCCAGCAACCATGGCTTACCGTGGGGGGCACGAGAACGATTATGACGGTCACAATATGCAGGACCTTCCTGCTGGAACTGGCAGAGTAAGCTTAACCACCTTTCCCCAATCCCCAAAGTATCTTCAATCGCTGACTTGCTTGCTTCCCAGTACCACCTGCCGCCCCAGGACGAGGGAGTTGACGATGCCGGCCAGTCTCTGCTGAGAGACCCTCACGCACCTGGTCCTTACGAGAGCCACCTCGGACCCGGCGAAATCCCCGGCCGTCCTGTTTCCACATACAGTCTCTCAGAATCATACGCGCCTGGCGCCGGTGCCCGGACACCAGTCCCCGGCGAGACGGCCTTCGCCTCTGGGTTTAGCCAGGAGCTCGACTCGGATCCCAACGGCGGCTTTGGCTACGGCCGACCCGCTTCCACCGTCGATGCTGACGAGAGCTGGACCCGCAGACAGCAGCCCGGCAACCAAGGTGGCGGCCTGAAGCGTTATGCGACCCGTAAGATCAAGCTTACTCAGGGCTCCGTCCTGAGCATTGATTACCCCGTTCCCAGTGCCATCAAGAATGCCGTCCAGCCCAAGTACCGCGATGTCGAAGGGGGCAGTGAGGAGTTCATGAAGATGCGCTACACGGCCGCCACCTGCGACCCTAACGACTTCACCCTCAAGAACGGTTACGACCTGCGTCCCAGAATGTATAACAGACACACTGAGCTGCTCATCGCTATCACCTACTACAACGAAGATAAGGTGCTGCTCTCCAGAACCCTTCACGGTGTTATGCAGAACATCCGCGACATCGTCAACCTTAAGAAGTCCACTTTTTGGAACAAGGGCGGCCCCGCCTGGCAGAAGATTGTCGTCTGTCTCGTTTTCGACGGTATCGAAAAGACCGACAAGAACGTCTTGGACGTTCTGGCCACCGTCGGTATCTACCAGGACGGTGTGGTGAAGAAGGACGTCGACGGCAAGGAGACCGTCGCCCACATCTTCGAGTACACCTCCCAGCTGTCGGTCACCCCCAACCAGCAGCTCATCCGCCCCGTCGACGACGGCCCCTCGACCCTCCCCCCCGTCCAGTTCATTTTCTGCTTGAAGCAGAAGAACAGCAAGAAGATCAACTCCCACAGATGGCTTTTCAACGCCTTCGGCCGCATCCTGAACCCGGAGGTCTGCATCCTCATCGATGCCGGCACCAAGCCTAGCCCCCGGTCGCTGCTCGCGCTCTGGGAGGGTTTCTACAACGACAAGGACCTAGGTGGTGCCTGTGGTGAGATTCATGCTATGCTTGGCAAGGCGCGTTGTCCCCTATCCATCTCCTTTCTATAACACCTTATTAACATTCTTATACAGGGAGGAAAGAAGCTTCTCAACCCGCTCGTCGCCGTCCAGAACTTTGAGTACAAGATCTCCAACATCTTGGACAAGCCCCTCGAGAGTTCGTTCGGTTACGTCTCCGTGTTGCCCGGTGCCTTCTCCGCCTATCGCTTCCGCGCCATCATGGGTCGCCCGCTTGAGCAGTACTTCCACGGCGACCACACTCTGTCCAAGATTCTCGGTAAGAAGGGTATCGACGGAATGAACATTTTCAAAAAGAACATGTTCTTGGCCGAGGATCGTATCCTTTGCTTCGAGCTGGTCGCCAAGGCCGGCCAGAAGTGGCACTTGTCCTACATCAAGGCCGCCAAGGGTGAGACTGACGTTCCCGAGGGTGCGGCCGAGTTCATCAGCCAGCGTCGTCGTTGGCTCAACGGTTCTTTCGCCGCCTCTCTCTACTCGCTCATGCACTTCGGTCGCATGTACAAGTCTGGCCACAATCTCGTCCGCATGATCTTCTTCCACATCCAGCTCGTCTACAACATCCTCCAGGTCCTCTTCACATGGTTCAGTTTGGGTTCTTACTACCTGACCACGACGGTCATCATGGACCTCGTCGGTAACGCCGTCGTCTCCGAAGATCCCCAACTGGCCCGTCACGGCTGGCCTTTCGGCGACACGGCGACGCCCATTGTCAACGCTCTGCTCAAGTACCTCTACCTGGCCTTTGTTATCCTGCAGTTCATCTTGGCCCTGGGTAACAGACCCAAGGGTTCCAAGTACACCTACATCGCCTCTTTCGTCGTCTTCGGTCTCATCCAGTGCTACATCTTGGTCCTTTCGATGTTCTTGGTCGTTCAAGCTTTCCAGACGCCCCTTGCCCAGCAGATCAACCTCAGCACCGGCAAGGACTTTGTCGCTAGTTTCTTCGGCGGCACGAACGCCGCCGGCGTCATTCTCGTCGCACTGGTTACCATTTACGGTCTGAACTTCATCGCCTCCTTCATGTACCTCGACCCCTGGCACATGTTTACCTCCTTCCCTCACTACCTCGTCCTCATGTCCACCTACATCAACATCCTCATGGTCTACGCCTTCAACAACTGGCACGATGTGTCTTGGGGTACCAAGGGTTCAGACAAGACCGAGGCGCTCCCGTCTGCACACGTCAGCAAGGGTGAGAAGGACGAGGCCGTGGTAGAGGAGATCGACAAGCCGCAGGAGGACATTGATAGTCAGTTCGAGTCGACCGTCAAGCGAGCTCTGGAGCCCTTCAAGCCGGAGGAGGAGAATGAGAAGCCCGACATCGAGGATTCTTACAAGTCTTTCCGTACCGGTCTGGTCGTGTCTTGGCTCTTCTCCAACACCTTCTTGATCATTGTCATCACGAGCGATAACTTTGACTCGTTTGGCATCGGCGTAAGTTGCTCGCTCTCGCAGCGTTTCATGTACATTTTGCTGACCTTTTTTCTCAGGAAACCGCATCTAAGCGTACCGCGTCTTACTTCAGCTTCCTTCTGTACTCCACTGCCGTCCTCTCGTTGATCCGTTTCTTCGGGTTCTTGTGGTTCCTCGGCAGAACCGGTATCATGTGCTGCTTCGCCAGACGGTAAGCGGCTGGGGATTGTTGCGTCCAGACGAGCCACGCGCTTCCCAACGCCGCCTGGAGGTGTATCAGAAGGAAGACTGTACTTTTGCCAACGTTTGGCTCATTGTAACAATCCGCCGGTGGCTACATTCAGGGTATGTGTTTGGTAATACAGGACACGGTGCTCAGTAGATTCTTGATGAATTGGGTGGAAGATGAGTAAAAGTAGTTTCGATTAAGCAGCATTCATGGCGTTTCTCACATGAGTACAATACCTTAGGTTTATTTCCAGACAATGATGATTCCAACCACACTGTTGTCCGAGGCTTTATGTGCAGTGCTTGTTTCGAGAAATCTGATAAACCATTTGTTTCTAAGCGTCGTCTCGAGTCGTAGACAGGCAGGAGGCGACAAACAGCGCGTGCCCAGCTTCCCATTAGAAAATGACATAAAAAGTACCATTTTCTGTGATTCGAAATTGGACCAGCGACAAACAGGAGTTTCTTTTGCCGCTTTTCTTGCCGAGACCAGCTGTCATCTCGAAAAGCTTCGCTGCTGACGCCTCTAGCCGTCCTAACCCAGAGGTCCCAGATCCCCGACTGACGGCGGACGGTAGATCCTCGGGGAAACCGAAACCCGACCCTATCTTATCGCAACCTGGAAGTGACCGCATTGACTGGTGCCCAGTTGGTCCGCTCCTCCTGGCTGCCTTTCGCCGTGGCAAAGATCGCAAGATTCCGAACGGAGACATCCCTTCCTTTCTTTTTTGACTGCTTTACCCAAGCGAAAGCGATCGCCTCCAAGGAGATCTGCATCATTTTTTCAGGTTGCATAGCCTCTTTTACGTAGTCTAGACCACACGCAGACTCTTTCTTCCTACCGACGGCCCCCACCAAGAGCCTCCCCCCTCCGCAGACACCCCTCCAAAGATCGGTCAAGATGTTAAAGATTTGGTCCATGGTACGTGGCCGCCGGACCTACCCGAGCAACCACGGAGCTGATGTCTCTACAGAAGAAGGAGCAGCAGAAGGCTGAAAATGCCGACGCTGTGGGAGGCAAGAAGAAGAAGGTGACGGCCGCGCAGCTCCGGGTGCAGAAAGGTATGACTCCTCAGTAAGCCCAGAGAATCGCAGCTCCGTCGCTGACCGTTGTACTGCTCCAGATCTATCAGAACTGTCCCTTGGTTCGACAATGAAGACCGACTTTCCGGATCCCGACGACATCCTCCACTTCACGCTGACGATCGAGCCCGACGAGGGCATGTACCGGACCGGACGGTTCACATTCACGTTTGACATCAACCAAAACTTCCCCCACGAGCCGCCAAAGGTCAGGTGCAAGGAGAAGATCTACCACCCCAACATCGACCTCGAGGGCAAGGTATGCCTGAACATTCTGCGCGAGGACTGGAAGCCCGTGCTCAACTTGAACGCGGTCATCGTCGGACTCCAGGTACGGGTTTTTTTTTTTTGTTCTGTTTTTGTTTTTGATGCGGCTGAGAACCTCTGCGGGTAGGACGCCGGCTGACTGTACCCCCCCTACACAGTTCCTCTTCCTCGAACCCAACGCCTCCGATCCCCTGAACAAGGAGGCCGCCGAAGACCTCCGACTCAACCGAGAAGGATTCAAGCGAAACGTCCGGACCGCAATGGGCGGCGGCTCCGTCAAGGGGCAGAGCTACGACCGCGTGCTGAAATAAGGTCGCCGGCGGTCTTTCAGTTGTCCGTCATCATTTCGCCTGCGAGTTTCCCGGACGACACGACCTCGTTGGGACCAGACAGGAGACCAAAAGCCGCGTTGATACCATAGACGGACGAACAGAGAGGGCAGTGTGGTGACGAAGGTGCAGTGGAAATGCGCATTCCGAAGGTCGGTGGGCATAAAAGCAAAGCATCATTCGTCGGGCGTTTAGGGAGACAACATATCAAATTACGAAGAGGACAAAGCGATGAGTGAGACATTGAGCCTAGGCAGAGGGGAAGGGGAATACTTGGGAGAGACTGATGGGCTCGATGCAAAGATTTGGCGAACAGGAGGGGAGTAGGGAAAGCAGGCTACACGTGACTGTCAAACGAGTCGGAGAGGGAGCTTCGAGAGAGGTAGTAGTAGTAGATTCTTACGGAATGCAAATAGCGTTGCTGTGTTACCTCTTCAAAGCATCCATCTAGCAAACATGACGAGAACGCCAAGCAACGGGCCGATCTATCGGACCCTCGGAGCAAGAGGTAAACTGGAAAGGAGTCACAGCTTCTCAACAGAGGAGTCATAGCAGCGCCGGCGACCGGTCAGGCCCCCCCCCCTTGAGGAGAGGTCGCAGGCGAAGCTCGACGGCCGCAGCCGGCGCCTGAGTTGTCGGTGAGGTTCCGCCTGCGGCCCAGTCAGGTATGAGTCCTTACTGGAAAGTGGGCTACGATGTCGGTCCGGGTGGAGCCCATCCCCCCCCTGTTCCACAATGTCTGCACCGAACACCAGCCTCGCCGGCAATAGTGCTGATTACTCCCCCGAGTTTCTTAGGTAAGGTCGCTGTCAAATAGGAATCGGGACAAGTAGAGGTGACCCTTTTGACCCAGCAAAGCCCATGCCGTCTCCAAAGTCCCCAGTACCCGCTCGCCTCCATCCTCCATCTTCCCCCCCCTCTCCAACTTGGCGCAGCTTGGAGTACTCGGAAGGCTACCCCTGCCGAACCCCGGACGCACCAGAGGGCTTCCCCACCAATTGGCACAGGCCAGGCCGTCGTACGCACGCAGGTTAACCCACCGACGAAAGCAAAGCTGGGCCGAAGTCGGGGGTCAGCTTTGCCCGTCTCTACCAGTAAAAAATTTCCCAATTCCAAACGCTTTTTCTCGTCGCGGAAACTTTGTCCATTCATCTCTCCTTTCTCTCCTTTACAATCGACTTGGATACCCTCTCCACTCTCCTCCTCCTCCCCCCTCCCCCCAAAGAACACACAGAGTCAAGATGGCCTCACGCAGCTTCTCCAAGGCGCTTCGCTCGCCAATGGCTCGCCAGTTGGCGGCCAAGCCTGCTACCCAGCAGCGCACCTTCGTTGCTGCCCGCAACCTCGTCCGCGCCTCTGCCCAGGTCAACAAGGCCTTCGCCGCCCCTGCTACCCAGCAGGCTCGCGGTGTTAAGACCATGGACTTCGCCGGCCACAAGGAGGACGTCTACGGTAAGAAAGAAGACGGCCTGAAGAGTCGGCCCGGACGGGATGACTCGCGAGAGGCACGGAGAACAAAATTCGCTAACGTCAATGCCCACAGAGCGTGCCGACTGGCCTCAAGAGAAGCTCTTGGTGAGTCACAACCATCTCAAAAATGCCCCTTGGCTAGGAAAGGGGGCAATTGGAGCTGACAACCGTCTGTAGGAGTACTTCAAGAACGACACCCTCGCCCTCATCGGCTACGGCTCCCAGGGTCACGGCCAGGGCCTGAACCTCCGTGACAACGGCCTCAACGTCATCGTCGGTGTCCGCAAGAACGGCCAGTCCTGGAAGGACGCCCAGCAGGATGGCTGGGTTGAGGGCAAGAACCTCTTCGACGTCGATGAGGCCATCTCCCGCGGCACCATCGTCATGAACCTCCTCTCCGACGCCGCTCAGAGCGAGACCTGGCCCGCCATCAAGCCCCAGCTCGTCAAGGGCAAGGTGAGTGATTTCCCGAGCAACTGACGCGGTCAATTGGCTCAAGGCTGACTCTCCTCTCCCAAGACCCTCTACTTCTCCCACGGCTTCTCCCCCGTCTTCAAGGACGTCACCAAGGTCGACGTCCCCACGGACATTGACGTCATCCTCGTCGCTCCCAAGGGCTCTGGCCGCACCGTCCGCTCCCTCTTCCGCGAGGGCCGCGGCATCAACTCCTCCTTCGCCGTCTTCCAGGACGTCACTGGCAAGGCCAAGGAGAAGGCCCAGGCCCTCGGTGTCGCCATCGGCTCCGGCTACCTGTACGAGACCACGTTCGAGAAGGAGGTCTACTCTGACCTCTACGGCGAACGTGGCTGCCTCATGGGCGGTATCCACGGCATGTTCCTCGCCCAGTACGAGGTGCTCCGCGAGCGCGGCCACTCCCCCAGCGAGGCCTTCAACGAGACCGTCGAGGAGGCCACCCAGTCCCTGTACCCCCTGATCGGTGCCAACGGCATGGACTGGATGTACGAGGCCTGCTCCACCACCGCCCGCCGCGGTGCCATCGACTGGACCCCCAAGTTCAAGGACGCCCTGAAGCCCGTCTTCAACAGCCTCTACGACGCCGTCAAGGATGGCTCCGAGACCAAGCGCTCCCTCGAGTACAACGGCCAGAAGGACTACCGCCAGAAGTTCGAGGCCGAGATGGAGGAGATCCGCAACCTGGAGATCTGGAGAGCCGGCAGAGCCGTCCGGTACGTTGACACACCCCGACCCACCCCCGCACCTCTCGAGGCCACCCTAGCTAACGTAGCCGTCTCCACAGCTCTCTGCGCCCCGAGAACCAGAAGTAAACGGTTCGGCACTGTAATTTTTGCTTTGGGAGAAGGGGATGAAAAAAATTTGCTCGGAATTGGCCATTTCCTAACCACTGTGGCGGGAACAGGGGACTTTTGTACTTTATATGACCGGATTCGAGGGGATCTGGGCTTGGACAAAAGTTTGCATCTTGACTTTTGGGGATCCTTCAATACCATTTTTTTTGCTTTCCATGAAATGCTCAATTTTGATGCCGCCTCGAACCAAAAGAAGAAGATGAACAAGGTTATAAAAAAGTGCATAATTGCTTTGGGTGGCTTATGCCGTGGCTGCCTGGCTGGCGGTGTGTACAGCCGTGCCTTGACCGGAGAGGCCGGGCGGTCTGTGGTATGCAGGGACCAAAAGGGGCTCTGTCTGACTCGCCGACGGCTGTCAAGACTTTCCTCACTGCTTTCGCGCAAACGGCGTGGAAGCTGCTTCTGAACAGACAGTGTGAATCATTACAATCAAAATTTCGAAAGGCACTATCGGATGTGATCCTTCATTGATTACCAAGTGGTGGATGAGGTGAGCCGCAATGAACGGCTACAGGCAGCATAGACGAAGGTATAAAAAAGACTACGAGAACGAAGCCAAGATATTCTGACCTTGGGGTATTTGTACCTGTGACTGCCGTATTTTGAAACAGCTGATCATGTTACTGCCTATGTTATAACCCCTATTGACCCTTTCATATAATACCAGATTCCGAGGTTGTTAATATGGATCTAACGTATAATGCCTCCTCATCTATAAACTATATAAACTAGGCTTCTAACACCTGTTACGCAGAAGATATAGTACAGTATAGAATAATCAGGATGATTTCCCGCTGGGCGGGTGCGACAGAATACCAGAATTTCCTATCGGACGCACGACTTTGGGCTTTGTTGTAGGCAGCAACGACGGCAGAGTTTCGCACCCTATAACTGCCCGCCATGACAATCAGTTTGGGTTTCCTGGTGACACGGTTGTTGGGTTCATTGGATGCGCGGAATGATTGAAACGGTCATCTACTACTATGTACGGGAGTATAGCAGCAGATAGAGCGCAGGCGCGACGCAAATTACGCCCCCCACATATCCAATTACTTTTGACTTTTTGACTTTTGATTCGTTATCTTTTTTGGAGACTGAGAAAATGCACACACACATTGGAGTTGGCGGTGTGTGTGGTTCGTATTGTAGGTTGTTTCCGGGGGGGGGGGGGCAGAGAGTGCTGGACCGTGATTGGAACTCGGATGCACAGACTGCGCCGACGACGGCGTCGAGGGCCGATGGTCGTCCGATGCCGGTTCCCGTGGGAACGTGGAACGGAGGCAGTTGAAACGCGACTCGGAGGATATTGGATCACCATGCCTTATCGATAGGGCGATGATGATGATGGTGGTGGTGGTGATGATGATGACGAGGCGAGGCGATAAACGTGCTGTTTCCCTCTGGGACTACACGCGAAACTGGCCATCAGTGGTGGCATCGTGCTGTGTCTTGCATTCCGTTGCACCTCTGGTTGGTTGCCGCATCCTTCTCCCTTACATGCGTTTAGGGAGATCAAACGCGGTCCGCGTCAATGCTCTTCTTCCCTTGAAGCTCACTCGGAAAGCCTAAACGTCAGACGTTGGGGGCCTGGTTGGTGGGCTGCAAGCAACAGAATCAAGGTTCGGATGCAATGGGGTATTTCAGATGCTGGTCGCATCAGCTTGAAATACAGAGGGATTTCCTCCTCGACCGCGAACACATCTCCCACGACCGACTTTCGAAACGAGCCTCACCGAGATCTCTTCTCGGTGAAGCAGGTGAGCAAGTGTGTGTGTATCCGTACACCGTACACCGTACACCGTACACCGTACATGGTATGTGTGTTTGCTGTAGCGACCACCAAACAGGTGGGGCCCACCCCCTTTGTCTGCGCAGTCAGGGCAGGCGTGCATGCTTTCGGTAGTGGTTGCTCTGTCAACTGCAAACAAGCGTGGCCCGCTTCCCACCCACCCCCTTCATCTCACAAGCGAGCCCCGAAATGGGTTGTGGTCGGCATCCGTCGAAATATCAATCAGTTGACGACTTTTGCCTTTTTTAGTATCCCGCGCTTTCCAACGCTTGTAAAAAATCCACCAAGACCTTCCTAGCTTTATTTGGCGAGCCTGCGCACAATGACGCCTCTGTCCCCAACAAACGAATCCAGACTGAACATTGAGACGACCCTGACTGAGGAGGCGACGAACCGGGGCTTCTTTGAACACTACGAGGTCCACACCCGTACTGAGACTGAGACAACCACGAGCGGCGGTAATGACAGCGGAAGCGACAGTCCCTCAACCACCACAACCGCAAGCACCGCCGCCTCTTCGCTCTCTCTAGACGACACCAGCACCTCCCGAGACCTGGAGAACATGCCACCCTCTCCCCCCTCGGAATCCTCGCCGTCGCCGCCGCCCTCAGCGCCCGCGACGGCAATCAAGCCCCAGCGCCACTCTCGCGTCATGTCTGGCACCGCACCCTCACCGCTCAAAATACTCGCCGGTTCCGAGACATCTGAGAAGCAAGCGCGGAGCCCGCTGCGTAAGACATTGATTTCCCCAGACAAGGTCAAACGCTTCCCGGTGAGGATCAGCAACCCATCCCTCGACTCGGCCCAGCGCAACGTCTCTCCTCCACCCCCTCGCGAGCGCACCGCGAGTCTCGACGACGTGATGCACGACAACGAGGGCCTCAAGCATGCGATTCAGATCTTCGAGGACGACGACACGGAGCTGGACAACGACGATGAGACCATTGGGGACGCGACCACGATAAGCGCCGGCGGCGACGGTGACCACCAATACAACCACGAGACGGGCAACGGCTACGAGGACCAGAGCAGCCTGGCCCACCCCGACGAGTCCATGATGAGCACCTTCAGCACCTTCTCCGCCGTGCCCAACCTGACCATGTTCGCGAAGCTCGGCCAGACCCCGACCAAGTACGCGAGCGTCGGCGGCATGACTCCGCGAGGAAGGCCCGAGACTGTGCACGAGCAGACTCAGTGGCAGCACTCAGACTCTGAAGGGAATACGACCAACCTGTTGGATTTTACCTCCAGCCAGCGGTTCCCACACAAGTCGCCCTCGAGACGGGGCAACACATCACCCTCCAGGACGAACCCTAACGCTACCCCCGCCCGCCAAATGTCCAACCTGCTCGACTTTGACATCCCGCCCCTGCCCACCCCCCGCAGCATCCCCACTATCACGCCCAGAGAGCTCGAGAGCCTCAAGTCCAATTTCCTGTCCGAGATCAGCAGCTTGAAGGCCTCGCTGAGCGGCAAGGAGGCCGAGGTCCTCTCCCTCAAGACGGCCATCGGCGATGCGGAGAAGCGGGTCGGCGAGAGCTTGGAGCAGGCCCGCGAGGAGCGGACGCTGCGAGAGCAGGCCGACGAGGAGAAGGAGATGTGGGAGAAGAGCAGCCGCGAGATGGAAAAAGTCCTCCGCAGCGTCAAGGAGGAGATCACCCACACCAACCGCGAGCGCGAGGAGCTCGAGTCCAAGCTCGCCGAGTGCGAGGGACGACGCGAGGCCGCCGAGACCATGGCTCAAGAGGCCGAGAGTAAGCTGGCCAGCTTCCGCGCCGGCAAGTCCGTCGGCGACGACAAGCCCTCGTCGTCGCCCAAGGGGGGCGCCGCCGCGACTTCCAAGGAGGTCGAGATCGCCGTCGAGCGCGTGGCCCGCGAGCTGCACGCACTCTACAAGGGCAAGCACGAGACCAAGGTCGCCGCGCTCAAAAAGAGCTACGAGACCCGCTGGGAGAAGAAGGTGCACGATTTGGAGGCGAGGATCGAGGAGCTCACGGAAGAGAACGAGAGGATCCGCCGCGACAACACCATCACCCGCATCGACCCCGCGCAGGCCGCAGCCGAGCAGGAGTTCAGGGCCCGGGCCGTCCGGGACTCGGCCCACATCAAGGAGCTCAGCGCCGACGTCGAGAGGCTCGAGGCCGTCGTCATGTCGGTCAAGAGGGACAACGCGGAGCTCCGCGACCTCCTCGCGCAGGAGCGCGTCGAGAAGGGCGAGCTGGTGCAGCTCGCCGAGGAGATGATGTCGATCCAGACGCTCGCCCCGGCGCCGGCGCCGGCGCCCACACCCAAGCCTGCGCCGACGCCCGTCGCATCGCGGACGCCCGGTCCTCCGGTTAGAAGCCACACGGAGAACAACTTCCGCAGCAGCATCGGCCGTAGCTCGGGCCTTAAGGCGCCCGGGTCCATTGCCGCGCGCGGGTCGGTACACGAGCGCACTGGCAGCAACGGGCCCCTGACCAAGGGCCTGCCGAGACCCCGGCCGATGAGCGAGTTTGGCCCACGGAGCGGCATCATGAGCAACATTGAGAAGATGGGCAACTACCGCGGACGGGGGGATTAGGTTCTAATTCGCTATGGCTTGAGAACCTTGACTTTTTTTTTATACTTTATTACTACGACGACGAACGGAACGAAACCCAAACGATGAACGGACATGGCATTCCAAAGGCGGAGAGAGAGAGAGAGAGAGATAGAGAGAGAGACTGAAAGCAAGAGGGGAGAAAAAGAAAGAAAGAAACAAGTATTGACGTAACGAACTGGCGTCCACGGGTCTCCCCTGTTTTGTCGGCACATTTTTGTTTTTATATTGCTTTGGTTCTCATGATGGAACAAGCGGGGGGCTTTGGCTTTTACCCTCTCTGTACGGGGGGACCGACCGTCTTGGGGCCGCCGATATGAAGAAGGAGGGATAGAAAGGGACGACTCCGAGGTGGTGGCGTTTTGTCTTTTTTCTTCTTCTTCTTCACCATGTCTCTATTTTGTATTCTCTGTGTCGTTTACGACACACAACCCCCACCACCTTTTTTTGTTGTTATTTTTTCTTCTTCTTTCGAGGTCTGGGATTCAGGGTTTGTCAATGTGGTGTTGTTTGGAGTACGCAAAAAAGAACACCAACCCGCCTATCCATTCCCCTTACACTAGTTAACCCCGCCCCCCCCCCCCCCCCGCCCCCCCCCCCCCCACCCCCCCCCCCCCCCCCCCCCCCATGGCTTCGTTGGCTTACGCCTTTTATTGTTGTTTTTTTGTGCTACGACGGCCTATTTAACACATCATCCTCCTCCCATCACCATAACTGTTTGAATTGATAATGTTCAGACCAACCGCACAATGTCGTCTCCTGGGTTTTCCTGTGTGTCTTATGTGTATGTGTGAGTGTGTCTGCGTTAATGACGGACCCCGGAGGCCCGTTGTGTACAGTTCGGTTTCTGCGGGCGCCGGCAGCTGCGGAAAAGGGGGGGCGGGCGGAGGAGGGGGGAACGGGATGCCGGTGTGACTTCTGCCTGCGGGGTTGTAAGCGTAGTCTTTCTCTCATACACCATTCTCTACATGTGTGTGTGTGTGTGTGGGTGTGTTTTGAATAATGAAACCTTTGGTCCTCTACTGCGTCTCGTCTCGTCGTATGTGTCTGCGAAATGGTCTGGATCGGGATGCCTTTTCCATCAGAGGGAGAAGGAGGAAGGAAGGGGGGGGGCTAACTAAACTGGCTGGCCGACTTGAAGAAGGAAACCGACCACGTCCGCCTGGCCGAGTCCAGCCCCCCCCCCCCTAAAACATGGAGACGATAAACAACATCCTTTTCGACCCGAGTCGCTCTCAGGAATCCCCAATCCCGGTATGATCCGCCACGAAGAACATCAACCCAAGCCCGTCGGATCCCAAGGTCCCTCTCTGGCCGGCCTCGCGCCGAAAGGGACGGTCTTGCACACACACACATACCCCGCGCAACTAGAGACGGGCCTGCTAGATTTAACGATTCTTGTTGCGCATCTCTAGATGCTTCTGATATATCTTGGTGTAAAAATAGCAGCCCTTTACCAAAACCAACCCCGCCCCTTTCCCTGAAACCATGGCAAGATGTTAAGAATTCTTTCTGATTTCTTCTTGTTTGGTCTGATCGAAGCAGTTGTAACAAACTTTCTCTCTCTCTCTCTCTCTCTCTCTCTCTCTCTCTCAACTCGCTTCCCCGTCTCCTAGCCACCTACTCTACCTCGCTGAAATCAGAGTCTCTCGCTCCCCCCCAGTAACGCCTGCGAGTACTGATGCGTCATCCGCACGCCATAATTCCCAGAGCCCGTGGCCCGCCTAACCCTGTCTACGTCCACCGGTGCTCATCAGCGTGATCTTCTGCTTCTTCTTCTTCCCCTTGCCACCGCCAGCACCACCGCTACCGCCGCCGCCGCTACCGCTGCTACCGCCACCAGAACCTATCCCTACGGGGGTGCTGCTGCTCGAAGGTCCAGGCTCGGCCACACCGAGTGCCTCCATCTGGAATGACAGCTCGGCGGCGTCAAGCAAGTCTTCCTCCTTCAACCACCCATCGTCAACTTGGCGGAGGGAGACTGGGGCAAGATCCGGCGACCCATGCACGACATGCGTGCCCCACACCGTCTTTTGTGTGGACGGGCTTGTCGAGATGGATGCCAGGTGCTCGAAACCCGGACGAGGGTCTGGCGGCGTGGCGCCGGCGTGGCTTGCGAGGGGCTGGAACTCTTCCAGGTTCAAAGCGGGCACATGCTCTTCCTCGATAGGACCATACTCGCGCCTCATGGCCGCGGTGCTCTTGAATTGGGCAGCTTCAATCCTTTCGGACTGAAGCCTCTCGCGTTCCTCCTGTACGGCCTTGTCGCGATTCCGCTTCCTCCGCCGGTCGATTTCGTCGGCGAACTTTTCAAGGACCTCTGCCGGCACGATATCCGTCCAGTCGCATTCAAGGAAGCTAATGCGGCATCCATACGGGAGGTGACCCAAGTACTTGGCTCGCTTCCGTTGCACTTCATCCAACACATGCCCGGTCGAGATGTGCTCGACCCGGGGCAACAACGTCGTTGGGAATGCCGAAAAGTCGCCATACTTTGTCTTGAGAATCCTAATATCGAGAGCTGAGAGGTAGAGATGCGGTTGTGACGAGTAGAAGTAGAAGTCGGGCTGGACGGTTTTGCTGTGGCCAGGCTTCTTGTTCGGTAGCATCGAGTCATTCCTGCCCAGGTCTTGGACCTTCTCCTTGGCTGCGTTGATGGCCCTTATGGCCTTTTGGGTCCATTCGTCGTCCTCGTGGTACAGGAGCTGGTCCTCTGTTCCCTGCTTCTGCAGCGCTTCGACCTCCTCGTTGTACTGCTCGGCCATGTAGTCTCCGGTTCCCTTCATAATCCTGGCATAGTCCAATACATTTGCCGCAAAGTGCCAAGGCACATCATCCGCCACGTTGAGCGCATCCGAGCCGTTCTCCCACGGCAGCGCGAGAGTCGACTTGGCTGTCCGGGCCATCAGCCGGAGCACCACGTCGTCCCCAACGCGAGGTAGGGGGCTCTCCTGTCCCGCATAGAACCGCACGGGCCGTGTCTCGTGTAGGTAAACGCTGTCCTCGCAGAGAGGGCATTTCTTCCATCTCGCGCCCTTTCCAGGCTTCGAGTCGTCGTCTGTAGAGTTCATGAACCGGATCAGACAGGGCAGACAGAAGATGTGTCCGCACTTTGCCATCCTCGGCGCCACCGGCTCCGACAGGCAGATCGGGCAACTGGCTCCCTGCGACTCCGACGAGGCCAGAATCTGCAAAACGTTGTTCCAATCGATGTGCACGTCGGCATCGGCCGCCTGGCTAGCATAGTTGCCTTCCGGCGACACGACGAATCTGTAATTCGCATGAACGTATCTCGCCTTGTCCACGGCATGGTGGCCCGAGCCGGGTCCCCAGGTCGGGTTCCGCCTGTAGTTCCTAGCATACGAGTTGTGGTCGGCATAGGCTCGCGGTGGCAGGGTGTAGTTGAGCAGGTGTGTGATGGAGGTCTGGCCTCGTCGGCTGGAGGCGTTCCGCAGGGCTCTGGCCTCAGCCATGGCGTCGTCGTCGTCCGGGTTCGAGTGTTGTCTGAATTCGCCCAATCCCGGTCGCCGCTGCATCTTGTGCTGTTTCCGGGAGCCCTGTCCCTTTCGTGGTGTGGCGTAAGGGAGCGAGGGGCTGGCCTGGGAAGGTCGGCGGTTGGATTCGAAGCTCGTGGTTACAGGACCGGGCTGGATCGAAGGCGAATGGGAAGTCGATGCTGAAAGGGACTTGCCCAGATTAGACGGTGTCGAGCTCATATTCGGCCACCCGTAGGTAGAGACCAAACGTTTCACGGTTGTCTTCCTGCTGGTGGAAGCTATTGTCGGCTGGGTCGCCTCCAATGTCGTCGTCGTGATGCAGTCCGCGCGAGGCAAGGGGGGGACGGGGGGAGGGGGTAGCGAGTCGAGACCTAGCAGGCACAGCCGCTTGATCCAGAAGTCCGAACGTGAAGAGATTTATCTAGAGATTGAGACAACCGAGAGCTATGCTGCTCCTCGGCCGAGGTGGTGACAGGAGATGAAAGAAGATGCTGTTTGTAGAGCTAGACGGGGTCCAAAGTGGACGGACCCCATTGAGTGATGGGTGTGGGGATCAGGTAATCGGACGTCGAGAGGATGCAGCAGCAGCAGCACCAGCAACAAACACTACGTAGAGTCATTGGCGGCGGGGCAAATCGAGGTCGCCGTGACGAACTCTGAGGGAAAGCTCGGCATCCGGTGGGTACGTACCCGATCGAGCGATGGATCAGAGCGTCACGCGTCAAGCATCACGTGACGAGGCCGCCATCCCGATCTGTGCCTGCGTAAAACGCCGACAACATGCTGCTGCAAGGCTTTCGATGACGAGTCCGATTGGGATAAAGGAACTGACTGCTTGCACAGTTAAGGGCAAGGTGTTTCAATTGAGCCTACAGGCTTGGTCAGATATTTCTACAGCGGCCTCGTCAATGCCATACCCGATATCACAATGCCAGCATCGCCATTACCAGCAAACACCATCCATTCTTTAGATTGGCTCAACTGATCATATGCAAATTAGAGTCGAACGAGGTATTATGGTACAGTATAGTCCGATGCAGATGAGCCGCCAAGTGCCACATAAATAAAGGAAGAAGGAAAGGAGCAAAACCCGGAAAAGAGGCAGCAGCGCACATCATCCTCGATTAATTCTAATAGGCCCAAGAGAAATGGCCGTGCTTCCAACGTCGTCGACATACAGCTGCCATGCATCCTCATTCTACCTCTTGAGCTCTTGCACATGCAAAGTGGACCAGGGGAATCATAGAAACGACAAACAACCCAAACACACAGCACCCCGACAAGAAAAACCATGAGAACCGAGGTGAAAGACGGAGCCTCCCATCCACGCACATCCTAACGGCGCACGTCATCATTATCGAGCAGCTCACTTGCTGTGCACCTTGCTCTTGAGCTTGCCAATAAAGGCACTGAGACGGTTCTTCTTCTTCTTCTCGGTGCCCGACGGGCTCTCGACCGCCTTGCTGTGGCTTGGTGCCGTCGACTCGGGAACGGAGGAAGGAGCCTTGGCAGAGGTTGTGGGAGCTGCGGGCTCCTTGGCGGCCGTAAGGGTGGCGCCGTTTGTACCGTTGGCGGGAGCAGGCGCGGGAGCGGGCGTGGTGGTGGTAGTGGTCGTGGTGGCGGGGGCAGCGATGGGGTGGGCACCGTTGGCACCGTTGGCACCGTTGGCACCGTTGACCTCCTTGGGCTCGTCTTTGGTGACGGCATCCTTGACCTGCTCCTTGGTCTCCTTGACCTCCTCCTTGACAGCCTCAACCTTGGGCTTCTCGGCCTCGGCCTTGGGCCTCTCGGCTTCCTCGCCAACAGCGGGGGCGATCTTGACCTCCTTGAGGAGCTCAGTCTCAACCTCCTTCTTCTCGATGACAGCTTCGGTGTTGGCAGCGGCCTCGGGGCTCTGGCCAGACTCGGCGATAGACTCCTTGACAACGGTGGGTACCTCGGGGGCAACCTCCTCGCGGGTCTCCTCCTTGGTCTGACCGCCAATGGCCTCCTGAACGCTCACGGGCAGACTCTCCTTGACAGGCTCGGGGAGCTGGGCAGCGGCGTCAGTAGCGACGACGGAAGCTTGGGCAGCAGCGTCGGTGGCGACAACGGAAGCCTGGTTGACGGCGGGGGCGGTAGCCTCGACAACTGTGTCCTTGGCGTTGACAGCGGCGGGGGCGGCAGCCTCAACAATGCTGTCCTTAGCGTTGATGACAGCGGCAGCGGCAATACCAGCGGCGGTGGCAACGGTGGCAATCACGGTGCCGGCGGCCTCGGTCTTCTGGGTGCCAAAGCCCGAGGTGCCCTCGGATGTTGAGGGGGCAGTAGGGACCTTGTCGAGGAGCTCGTCCTCAACGGCGGCCTTCTCCTGGACAGCCTCGGGGTTCGCGCTAGCCTCGGGCTCGGCATGAGCCTTCTCTTGGCTCTCCTTGACGATCTCGGGGACCTCTGCCGTCTTGGTCTCGATGGGAACCTCGGCGGCCAGAGCGGCAGTGGTGGAAGTAGGAGCGGCGCTGTTGATGGTGACATCGGTGGGCGCAATGGGCAAGCTGGACTCGGGGATGGTGTTGCTGGTGACGGCGGGGAGGGTGGTCTCCTCCTTGGACAGACCGGGCAGTGCGCTGGAGTCCTCGTAGGCCTCCTTGTCAAGCTTGACCTGTTCGTTGACGTCGCCAGCCTTGGAAGACGGGGGGATAGGTTCGCCGGGGGCGAGGGTCACAGGCTCAGCGGTGACATCCTGTGCGGGGAGAGGGTTGACGCCAAAGAACTTGTCGAGCTCGTTGGCGGCGGGGGTGACGGGGAAGCCACCGGGGATGTCGGACGGGGTGGCCCTGGGGAGGTCATCCTCCTTCTCGAGGGGCACGTCCTTGGCCAGGGCGGCGGTGGTGGATTCGGGGGTGACGGTGTTCATGGTTGCGGCAGAAGTGTCCTTCTTGACAATCTGGTCGGGGGTGAGGAAGTTGTTTACGTTGCCCTCGTGGTCGGGTTCTTGAGGCGCGGTGTGGTCTGTGATCCAGTTGTTGTCGACAACAAACTATAGAGCGGGAAAGGGGAAGTAAAGTCAGTAAAATTGCCAAAACAAGAGCACGATGACGATGTTTTTTAAGCGAAAATCCGGTGGGCTTGATGATCCTGTAGTGGTGGATGGGTCCCTGGGCAGATATGATGACGCGCGGCGAACCAGAATGGAGAGATCAGCTAGCTGGGAGGGGCGCGCGCGATCTGGGTGATGCCGATGGTTATAAAGGCAGGCGAGCCAGGCGTAGCGCTAGATACGAGATCCGTCCGTATCCGCCGGGTCAGGTAAAATTGACAGGGCGGAGGCCGGTTCCTGGCTTTCCTGGCGGCGGTGCCTGTTCCCTGGCTTTCCTGGCGGGCGGGCCTACCGAAGCTAGGTAGTAGGTAGTGGCTGTTGGTTCCTGGCCCCAATGCTCTCTTGTTCTTGCTCTTATTCCCCGTCTGTGTGTATGTGTGTGTGTGTGTGTGTGTGTGTGTGTCCTGGTGTGCCGCGCTTGGTGGCACACCGGCTGAGGTGTGGCCAGGAGGGCTACTACGCCCCCGGAGGTGCTAGACATTCTGGCACATTGCTGTGAGATGACAGGTTGCGTTGCTTGGGGTGGTTTGGTGGCTTGCTGGTGGTTCCTGCCGCTCTCCGGTCTCTTTCGCGCCGCAATTTGCCAGAAGCCAAACACAGCTACGAACGCGACGTGGGCTGCATGGGGGGATCCCGGTCTAGCGCCGCTGTTCTCGTTCCCCACAGTTCAGAAAAGAGCAGTGAACCTGGAAAAACCTTGCTCATTGCTTTTTTCTTTTTTCTGAACTGCGGGAAAAGCGGGGCTCCAATCTGTGCTGTGTCCGGTGGGTGCACCGTCCACTTGTGGTATTGTCTCCCTGCGACTGCGACTGCGACTGCGACTGCGACTGCGCGGCTTCCGCCAGCCAATGCTGGCAATGAGCCAATGCAACGTGTGTAACTCCCCTCATGATGACCCATTGCATCCGCGCCGTTGCTGTGCTTCTGCATTGCAAGAGGCTGCTGATGCTGCCGCTACTGCTGCTGCTGGGTGTTGCGTCATGCGGGACCGGGAGATTCGGCCACCAGGAAAGGCCAGCTCGAGACCCGCGTGTGACTCTTTTTGAAAAATTGTTTCTTTCTTCCTGCCCCCCCTCATCTCCAATTCACCCATTACAGCGACGTGCGGGGCTAGCCCAGGACTGGTAGGCTTCGCAACCCCCCCGATTTATGCTGGGTGGGTGGAAGATAAGGAAGGCCAGATGAAAATCCCCAGCGACGACGGAACGACGATGGTGCAGAGTGGCCGACACCACAGACAGCTGACAGCCTAGCAAGAAAGACCACACAAAGAGCCGAGACCCGAGACCCACGACCGGCATTGTGGATGGGTCAGCGTAGCGCAAAGAAGATTGCGTGAGCGTCGAGGGGCCTGGATGAGCCAAATTGCGAAATGATGATGAAAGGCCCATATGACGAGTCGCAACCGAGCTGTAGCGTCTTTCTGTGCGTGTTTGTGTCGTGGATAGCTGACGGGGGGGTGCTGGACCTGGAGCTGTCCGGGGGGTAAGAAGCTTCCACCACCAGGCGGCCTAGCAACACTCTCCTCTCCCCCCCTCCCCTCCAAGACGGGGAAACAGCGATGGCTGGGCAAGGGACCTGGACGACGCACGGATGCTGTCGCGGGCTGAGGCGCCACTGCTTTCCATCAGGATTCTCGCGTGTCGCTCTCACGCAATTGTCGCTGCCCACCATATTTGCCCCTCCATGCCGAGTCCTCTCCCGACAGCACAACGACATCAAATGCGCGGCGACGGGGGAAGCCGGAGTTGTCGCGAGTTGTTGGTAATCCGAGTCCGGGTGGGATGATCCAATGGGTCATGGGTAAAAGAAAAATCGCACTTATTGGCGGCTACGAACCTTGTAGTAAATCTTCTGCGAAGCGTCGGACAGGGTGACGTTCTTTTCGAACAAGCTGCCGACCTTCTCCAGCTTCTCGCTCTTGGTCCAGTTGTCGAAGGTGCCGGTGACATAGACCTCCTCGGCCGGGTGAGCCCTATTGCGGAGACGATGAGGTTAGCAATGAATTTGTTGGTCCAGTCGAAGGCTTTTTTCCTTCTTTTCTTTTTTTCTTCTGTAGTCTCCTTCCTCTCCGAAGGTGACGCTGCGATGTCGCCCGTGGATTTGCCATGGGCGGAACTAGCTTCTTTGTGGAAGAAGGTCCGCATCACACACGCTCATCGAGGGGAAACACGCAAGCCCGCCGGCGCTCCAGGAGGACAGGACAACAGAGAAGCGAAGCAGCAACGCAAGAAAGGGCGCGATGTCTCTCGCTTCGCATTCCATGAGGAGGTAAGGAGAAGCTGCGGCGCGCGGGCGGGGAGAGAATATGCGGGCGGAGCAGGCGAGGCATACCAGGTGAACTTGTAAGTGCCCATTCTGACGGGTTGAACGGGGTTCTCGGTGGTTGTGCTTGGTTGAATGAAGAGGCGATTAGAATTACTCGGATCGGCGTCAGAGGATTCGTCGTCGACAGGAATTATGTGAAAAGGAAAGACGGCGGAATGCTTGAGAGGCAAGGAGGAGGAGGGTGGGAAAGAGAAGGGAAAAGTCGAGACGAGGATTGAGCAGCGGGAACCCCCCCTTCAAAAATTGCGCGAGTGGCCGAGAAAATGATTGCTGGGGACCGGGGGTGTGGGAACAGGAAAATCGGCGGCACAAATACCCCAAAGGACGAGCAACCTTCAGACAGACAGGACAGACAGAGACACTCTGATTTACTCTTCTAGGCAAGGTAGACATGGACCTGGACTTGGACTTGGTGGTACACCACAGCACAGGAGCACAGGAGGCGGCCGTCGTTCCTTGTCCCTCGCTCGGCGCCAGCGCCTGTCGTTGCGCTGGACGGACCGTGGGCGGTCTGGGGCCTGCGGACTGGGCTTGGGCTCCACTGTCCGTCCCTTCACTGTGCCTGATCATCAGCGGTGTGTCACGAGGGGGGGATTAGATATGACGACAACCTTCCGGCTTGGGCGCTTATACCTGGTTCAAGGTTGCTTTGCTGAGGACTCACGTCACCTTTTCCGGCTTGGTCGGTCAGTCGGTGAAGAGAGTCCATTCCAACCTTGGTTCTTCAACGGCTGCAATGCTGTCTCTGGCCGCAGTGAAGTCTCTCTTGATTAGCCAAGATACGTAGGTAAGTAGCCTCTGCACCGATAGCCCTCCCAGGATCCCACGCGGAATACGTATAAAGGGACAGGCTACATTAATTCCGACACTCATCAATCAGTGTGTCCTGGCCCGGAGCTTGAACGGCACGTCCAAAAATATCCCAAAAGCCCCGTGGGCATCGTTAGTCTCGAGAAAAGTCCAGAAGAGGAGAGTCGATGTCACAGCGTCGCAGTGTCACAGGATGGGACAAGCGCTGCAGCACCTTCCCTCCTCAGCGAAACTCTGAAATCACACATCGGACCTGCCTTCCTTCCCTTTGTCACTCTCTCCCTCTCTCCTTCCCTACCCGGCCAGACAGAGAGGGGCTAAGGAGGTTTCAAAGGAAGGACCACTTCAACTTATCAAATCCCAATGCAAATACAGGTGCCTACCTACTGCGTACGTCAAAGGCAGGTAAGCCTGAGGAACCCACGCCTTTGCAGCGTCCTAATATATCGACACCCAAAGATGGCATGCGCCAATGCCGCATCCATCTCCTTGACCCACTTCCGCGCCAGCAAACCAACACCGCAACCATCATCACCACCATCATCTGCGAACTCCTCGACGCCCAGCCTCCTCAAAGACCGTCCCCCCCCACCCTGCTTCACTTCACCTCGCCTCCTCACCGTTTCTTGCCTACCTTGCTTTGCCTCACCTTGCCTTGCCGAGCCGCAGTACCTGCGCTATATCCCGTGCTAAGGCTAAGGCAGGCGACGCAGCCCAGAAATACCCCGTCTGGTGTGCGCTTTCAGACCTGGGACGAGGCTAGGCTTGCAGCTAATCCCAATGGCTTCGGATATTCAGGCACGACCGCAGGAGACGACAGCACACATGGCACGCCAGCGTCGTTCTCGCCGTGCCTGTGGAGTCGGCGACAGAGTCATGACCCAATCCGACTTTCTACACTTCTATCACGCCTACTACGTTTCCAGGGGTTTGTTTCTGCGCCTAGGTACTCCGTACGATCATCATTCATGTCCCCCTCGTTGCATTATCAGCGGCTTTTTCCAACCGTTTCCCTCCCGGCGCCACCGCCGGTTCATTTCTCGTCCAAGGCCCAAGGGCCGACTCAACGGCTAGAGCACTACTACTACCTACTCCTACTACTACCCATCAGTCCTTCAAGGCCGACATCCTTGGCCATCGAGACAGCCCCGTCAGATCCCCAAGGGTTACCCCCTCTCTTGGTTCATTCCGATCTTCGTGGAGTGCGTCCTTTACCTTATCTTCAGGATACCATACCCATCTGCAACCATCTGCAACCATTATCCTACAGCATGGCGCCTGTCGGGCACTTTGTTCGGGTACAAACGCGCCAATTCCGCCAAACGCGATCGAGTCCCGACGGTTCGATGCCGTTCCCCTTCTTCCCCTGAGCCACCCAGCCACCTCGAGAGAGTCCGATTCTCATGCCATCTCAACTCCAAGAGGCATCGCCTGTTGCACCATATCCCACGCACCCCTGACGCCAGGCCAGCCACCACACGCCCCAGCACCAACCCTAATCTTGCTGTTGCCGTCAACCGCTGCAGCTACTTCTCTGACAAGCCGGTCCGGACACTAAAGCCCTGCAATCGCTGACACAGCAGGTGCAACCACACCAGGTCCACCGCTGATGGCTCCCCCATTGTACGCCCACTTTCCTCACTAATTACCAACCCTCATTAGCACCCTCATCATCAGGTGCCTCGCTACCTCGTTTCCTCGCGCTTGGAACCTTCCTGATGGAGCAACGCGCTAGGAAGCTTTGGCCACATGCTCTCATGACCCGACGCCCATTGTAAGATTGCAAATAACCCTATAAGTGGCCATGTTATTTCCCGTGGTCGACCGGACTCACGAACGGATCTCATCTCCCAAGATCTTAACACACCAAGATAATTGCGGGGAAGAAGGGGGTGGAAGCTCTGGACTCAGACAGGGACGGTTCCCGAACCGAGACAACCATGGTCATTTTCATTCGCCGAACCAGATCATGCACACCAACCTCTCCCGTGAGCCTCAGCCGCCCAACCACCTGTGATGCAAGAGGCCATTTGAACGCAAGCTTCGGCTATTACACTGCAGTAGAGGCTTCCTTATGGGCTCCATTGGGCCTCTCTGATTTGATGATGATGACCTCACCTAGCTCATCCCTGCCAGCTTCCCGCTCTTGTCAACTTGGGTGTTCAACTGATGTCGCAAGGCGCAAAAACCTAAGACAATGCTCGGATGAGCATGTGCCTGTGGTCCTATCTCTTGCTCAGCAATGCTTTCCCCGGCGTGTCCGACAGCGTTCTCGACGTCGAGACGTTCACCGACTTTGAGCTTGTCGAATCCCATGAACGTTTGTCTTGAACTCGAGAGAGGCGGCTGCAGGCCCCCCAAAAGTTCCAACGACGCGTCATCCCGCTCCCGCTCCCTTTACGACGGCTTTGCGCCCATGCGCCGAGGCGAACACCACCCCCTTCTCCAGAGTCGACGTCAGACTCTAGCACGTGTCAAACATCGGACGGGACCTTGTTTCGTTTCGAGACTCCTCTCATTGTGCTTTGCACGGCCGAGATACGCATCTTGAACCGTCGGGGCTTCTATGCGGAATTCAAGCATCTCCCGCTTGTACCCGCCGCAAAGACCCGCCGTGTATGCTCGGTGTGTCGCTGACGCTGCGTGATAATCTGTACTGATGTGCTTGACGGCTCTCATGCCTTGTATGCAGCCTCGGTGGCAACGTCAACCCTCGCTCGCGATCGGACCAAGGCAGCCCCAAACTTTGGTGGTTTCTAGGTGGGCCTTCTGCGCAAACGGTCGGATTCGTGCGAGCGCGTGGTTACACACCGTTGCACGTAATGCATCGCGACCCGGCTGATGTCAGCTCTTCCCATCAAATAGGGTTGCTCCGCAGTGAGACCACAGTGCAATGAGAAGGAGCGGTGTTGGATTCAGGCGCAGCATTCGCCCCGAGTCTGCTCCCCGGTGGGTTTCCAGTCCATAGCGAGGATTCACGGCGGGGGGTGCCTACGTTGGCAGAGTCTGGCGGGTTTCTTTGCGCTCTTTTCGCGGCGAGCTCGAGAGCCAAACCCATGTCTTTGACTGTTAAGCGGATATGAGGGCTATGGTTTTGACTCAAATGGCGAACCAGGGCCCCACGTGGAGCAGACTTTGGTTGATCTGTACGCGGGTTGCCAGATGAACATCTATCTAGCCACGTCGGTGTCTCCCGCCGGACCCAAGTCCGTATGCAGCTGCCCGCCTCCTCTGGAGACTGACATGTGTGTTTTTTGTTCTTTTGGGGTTGTTTGTCTTGTAAAAACAGGGTCAATCGGCCGTCTTGGTCAGGGTAACGGGTCTTTCTCCTCGTGGCTGAATCTGCTGTCAACGTTGTTATTGAAGTAGTTGTCAAGGGCAGGGCCGGGCTGGAGTCACGTTTTCCGGTGGGAGCCTGTGTCTTGGTAGAGAGAAGGAGGTTCGTTCCACCACGATGGCGGCGCTTTCTCGCTCTCAATGGTTCGCCGTGCTTGGTTTGTTTCGTTGACAGTATCACTCGCCGGACAAGCCGTTATCCTCTGTTGCTGCCGAAAGGCCGTAACAACCGTTGCCTGATTAGCCCCTTGTGATTCGCCACCGTCGCTCACTTTCGTTCGGACGGTTGTCGGCGGGAACATGGCCACGGTTATAGTAAGATCGTATCAAAGGTCGCCGGCATCAATTCGTAGATCCTGGAGGGGGGAGGGGTGGGAGGTGTTCCGGCTTTTTTCTTCTTCTTCTTATTCTTCGGTGAGGAGCCATAGTCCAGCCTGATTTGCAGCCAGTTGAAACGACTCCGACTCGTCTACGTGCCGAGTCCTCCGGGGTCTCCGGAATCGGCGTACCGGTAGGTCAGTAACGCGCGATGGGCCGCGGGCATTCGGAGACGAGCAGGTGAGCCCCCCGGCCGCGCAGGCCGTCGTTTTCTACCGCTGCTGTTCCCCGTGTAACAGACGTACACGACCTGGATGCCGGCGATGTTGTGTTGATGGCAGCCATGGACATGGACCTTGAGTTGGGCATTCCCCCCCTCTCCATCCACGACTAGCTGATGTCTCTTGAGCGAGGAAGACCTTGGCATGGCCTTGTCCGAAGTGACCCTGAAACCAAAGGCGGATGCACCGTACAGGTATCGCCTGTCTGTACTGGCGAGCATGTTGGGCCGCCGAAGATTGTGTACTCGCAGATCGTGGGAGGCATATCTACACAATACGGCAATGTCAGATCCGTATCGGCTTGGGCTCCGAGTTGTTGGTCACTGGGACGTAGGGCGGATTCCGCACCTTCTTACCATTGCTGCCTTTTTTGCTCCGGCAAACCTACGCACCGCAGTTTCCTCCGTATCCTTTCCAGACATTGGCCCGATCCTCAAGAGCAAGCCGTATCGACGGGTGTGGACGTTGTCCCCCCCCCCTTCCTCCAGATCCCTTCGGGCCCATGAAGCCACGCATCGTGGCTTTCTACTCGCAGCATGTGATGTCAATCACCCAGTTACGATTGCCGACTTGCTTCGGGGGGCTTGGACCAGTCACAGGACGCTTGCTTGTGTATCCTTGCCGGTCAGACACTTTCTCAAATCGAGCAGGTCGTGTTTCCTAAAAAGAAAAAAGCCCTTCACGTCTGGAGAACTATCCCGTGTGAATCATGTGTCGATGTGTCAAAAAGTCGATATACATTGCTTTTCGTACTGTGAGATACCGGAACATTGATGGCTGTGACGACGACGACGACGACGACGGGGACTTCGTCTGGGAGAAAGTCTCTATCCCTCAAGAAGCCAGACCTCCCCAGCCTTAAAGCCGTTGCACAAGACAACGGCAGAGAGATATAGTAATGCTTCGCCAGCTGGGCAAGAACGACGAGATGGTTACCGTTGCGACCCAACCAGCAAACGGTATCAATGATAGTATAGTAACTTCCAACCGAGACTGCGCCCTTTCTTGTCTCGACAGAATCGCTGCCGGCAAGAAACACACTCCCGAAAAGATGACCAAATTACAATCACTGGGGCCACTCGTCCTTCTTGGAGGCGGGGTTCTTTGCACAAGGGAGTCTGTCGCCGGAGGCCTCCGGAACCAACCCCCCCCCCCATCCCCCGAAGCAGGCGGTACCCCAGCCCGCACGTCGTCCGCAGGCAACATGGCATAAACCACTGCCCGTCTCCCATAGCTTGTGTATTCGTACTGCCGTGGCTACGTCGGCACAGCGAGGACGAGGCCCATGTCTGGGATCACGTAACGGTTTTCAAGGGGGGGGGGGTTGTTTAGGCCGACAAGGAATCAAATCCAATGCCCAAAACAGTCAACGTACAAGCTGGGCCTCACCGACGGGAAGGGGGTAGGAGACCAAGAAAGGCCCCCGAAGAAGCCGTTTGCCGCGCCCCGGTCGTTGTTTTGCCCCCCGGGCCCGACGGGGTACCGTTACCGGTCTCGACGCGCCCCCCCCCCCGGCGCACTCTCCAGGGCCGCCGTGCTTCCCGTGCTCATACGGATACAGAAAAGACCAAACGGAACAGACAGACCGACACCGTTCCGCTCTTATCCATCTTACACACCCCGCCGCCCACTATCGCCAACGAGACCTCCTCCCCTCCCCTCCCCTTCGCCTCTCCTGGTAGGCAAAAAGTTTAAGACCAAACGAGATTAAAGGGCTCGGCCACCCTTTTTTCACCCGTCCTCTCTGCCTTCATATCTCGCTACCAAGAGAAGAACCCGGGGGAGCCCGCGTGTTCCCTACCATGGGCTCGCAAGTTGCAGGACCGAACCCGTCCTTGGATTTCCAAACACCGCCCCC
>JASUDE010000116.1:96233-122650 GCA_034509685.1 Colletotrichum cereale
TTCCAACATCCCCTGTTGCTCCCCGTTGCTGCCCGTCTGTGTAACCCCGGTCGGAGCCCGACCACCTCCCTTCCCCCGGGCGGCCAGCAGAATAGGTCACGAACTCACGGATCCTACGATCCGCTTCCCCGGCCCTGCCACCGAGGTTGTGGGCGGCTCTCGCTCCTGAGAAGACGTTCGGGGGGGCCGGAACCGTCTCCGTGGTCCGCAGAGGGCCGAGTCCGTCCGTATCCCACGATGGAGAAAAGGAACATCTGATGCGTCCTCGGCTGGGGATATCAACGACGCACCCGTTCTCCGTCACTAAGCTCTTGGAAACAAAGACGGCTTGTCAAAGGAAGCGCTTCTTGTACTTTCTGTCTATCGATGGATTTCCCTAGCATAATTACATCTACATCCTTCTTTCTGTCCCGCGTCTCACGGTCCATCTATATAATCCCCGTGTGTCCAAGACAATTGCGCATTTTGAATGTTTGTGTATATTCTGTATCAATGCATCTTCACCACGGCCACGCCGCCAATGTATATGTATATATACTTCTCCTACCCAGTAATGATCCAGAGCCTGCTCCTTCGGCCGTGGTCCTTCTTTCTTTCCCCGCGAGTCTCTGCCTCTTCCATGCATACCGCCTCCTCCTCCTCCGTCATGATATCGTTAAGCATACAACGCAAATAGGTTTGACATCCTTCTGGCCAGGTGCCTTCTGCTGTGTGTGTGTGTGTCTGTGTGTGTATGTGTGCTGTGAGCCATGCCTTTGAAAATAAAAGGGAGACAAAAACGGTAACGAGAAGAAAAGGAAACGCAGATGCAGATGCAACAACAGATGCTCCCCAACCCCCCAACCATCATCTAAAACCACTTCCAGTTGATGCCTTCTTCCAGCTTGTTGAGCACACCCACCGCGTCGACGTATAGCCGACTGCGTCCGCCAAGACAATCTACATCCAACCACCTTCTCACAAGCGACACGACAGGCATGGCTTCCTTCTTGGAGCGGAGCCTTGCAACGTCCTTGACCCGCATGCTCGCAACAGTGCGGACCCACCGGATCGCCGTGCTGTCGCAATCACCCAGTTTGCTACTCTCGGCGACATCCCCGCGGCTCGCTCGGTGGCCATAGGCCCAGCAGATGAGTGCGCAGACGTACATGCCCCAATAGTCTGAGATGTCGTCCTTCCACATGCGGGGTCGGCCCATCTCCCAAGCGTCCATGTCGTTGTCGTCGTCGTCCGAGTTCTCCTGGTTCTCCTCAGCATTGCCGTGTTCCGTGAAGGCGCGGAGGGCGCGGCAGGCGAAGACCACGGCTACGGCAGCGTCGCCCGAGTCGGTCCAGCCCTTGAGTCGCTTCTGGTGTTCGGCGAAGGACTTGGGCTGCAGGACCTTTTGGCTGAAGATCCAGCTGTCTCCAGAGACGGCGAGCAGGTCGTGGAGCGGTGTGTGGTGCAGGGCGAGGTAGGTGTTCGCCACGGGGCAGTCCGGAAAGATGTTGGCCATACGTAAGGTCTCCGGTTCCAGAATCTTGGTCGAGGGCGTCATGTGCGCCGGGTCGTCACGAGTTGGCAGCAGAAGTGCCTCGAATGCCAGGATCACCGCGCGATCGAACGGGACGTGGGTGTTGATGCTAGTTCTCGATAGGGTGTCGGTGTTGATAAAGGAGAGTAGCGTCTGTTTATCCGAACGGTTCCCCTTGGCAGAGACCGTTGCCGCCCACGCATCTGCGCTTGTAGCGTCCCAGAGGTCCTGGTTGGGGCCTATGAGAGGTATATTTGGCGGCAAGCCATCCTTGGTAATATCGAAGCCACGGACGCGCTGCTGCTCTAGATAGACCGAGCTGTGGATGTCCAAGACAAAACAGGCCGAAAGAAGGCGACGGCGAGTCTCGGCATCGAGCCAGGTGTGCCACCTGACGCTGTTGGGCCCTGTCCGAGGGATTGCCCCGAAGATGACAGCATTGTCGTAGACCTGGAATCATGTTTTAGAACCTGATGTTGTGAAGGAATCCGATAGGAAAACAAGGAAGCCAAGCGAGAAAAGAAACAGACTGGCAAGCTAGAATGAAAGAAGTAAAGCAACGTGTCACTGATAATGTTGAAGAGGACTCACCCTTGAGTAGATGGACTCGAATTCTCTGGATGGCCTGATGGCCGCACGTCGGCCGCGAAACCGCGCGAAAAACTCACATAGCAGAATCGCTTGCATGACAGGCACATCCCACTGGAGGAACTGCAGCCACGTTACTATTAGCGAGCCGCCTTTTTGACAATGAGATTTTGTTGACTCACGCGTCTTGATTGTTGCCAGGCGTACTCATGCAGCTGATTCCCCCTGATGCGGTCCTCCTTGGCACTCATATACTGAGTAGCCACTGCAGCCATGGCGCAGCGGAGCACGTCAACCTGCTCCGCCGCGGCCTCGAAGGTCCTCCTGTGGACAATGGGGAAAGAGTGGTGAAACTTCTCCCAGTAGACCTCGAGGTAGGCGGGAATGGCTTTGCAGACATTTGCAGGAGGCAAAGGCAAGGAGCCCTGCATCAGAGCCGGGGCCGCCAGAAGGCCCAACGCCACCTCCTTCTGACGGCCCATACAGGCAAGTGAGTTCATCATCCGGTCCGACGGTAGTGCTGTCGACGGGGTGACTAGAGTTTCAGAAGATTGAGCCGATGCCGACGTCACCGGCGGGGACAGGCTACGAACAGTATTGGAGAACCGGGGTTGTTGGTGAGGGTCAAAGATCGTCTGCTCGTCCGGATATGTGGGCATGGAGATATCGAGCATCTGGTACGTTTGCGGGTTGCTGAGCTGGGGGGAGGTTGGGTATTGGTAGAGCAAGGGGTTGGTTGTTGCCATGGGATCGAATCCAGTGCCCAGGCAAGGTGAAAGAAGGCCAGTCGGCCAATCGGTGACAGAAGCCTGTGCAGGCGGCCAGAATGCGCGTCGTGAGTTGTCGGAAGGCGTCGAGTACGTGCTGTCGGAGGCCGAGGACGGCCAACCGTGGTCCTGGGCATGCGAAAGCTCAGGTAGACCATCCGATGACATCTGTAACCCAAGTCCCTCAGTCCGGAGATACAAAGAGGGGAAATCGGGTGTCGTACGAGGCTGGTATTCGACAGAACCAAAGGGAGGAGGAGTACTGAAACCATTGTTTGGCTGTTGCACCAGGGGCTCCTGCGCGGACCCAGTGGACAGGGAGTAACTGCCGCCGTATCCAGGACCACCTGACGATGGACGGTAGCCGTCGTTTCCCACGTGAGATGGCATTGATTTGCTGGCATCTGGGGCACTCATTGACGGATACGAACTGGTATGGGACATATTTTGCGTCACTGGGAGGCTCTGAATCGGGGTCGCTGCGTTCGGCGGGTATCCGAGCATGGGATGTTGTAGCCCCAAGCCCCGAATACCCCCTTCGAGCGAACCGGCAGAGGCCCTGCGGCTTTGGCTTGCTCCTCTACTTCTCGATACCTTGTCTCCTTCCAGCTCGCTGAGAATGAGTTAGTTGCGATTCACGCCTACAGGGGATTCTTAATGAGGGGGTAAAACGTACTGCCTTTGCTGGTGACGCTCCAGCAAATCCTTGCGGTGGAAGGCCCTATCGCAACCGGGAATGGGACACGCATACTGAGGAGTCTCGTGGCTAAGCTGGTGTCGTCTTGAGTCGGGGTTGTCAGTGAGCTGCGGGACATCACAGCATAATGCTACAATCATACCTTAGATGCTCTGCGCGCGTAAATGTCTATATGGAACGTCAGGAGATGCCTCGGGCTTTGCTTTCCCAAATGGACCGACGACATACCTTGGAAGGACGGCAAATATCGCAAGTATGAACTTTCATGCCCTTCTTTGCGCGGCTGACTCGACCGGTAATGGGAGTTAACTTGACGGGCACATCTCCGGCTGGTGGGTGGCCGTAAGGTCGCATGGTCGGGCCTGAGGGATCAAGGCTGCCAGAACCCGACCCGTGGCCGTACCCGTAGTTTGACTGCTCCATGGAATCGGTGCTAACGTTGCTCCGACGGCGGATGTTTGGTGGCCGGCTGGACGAAGACGACGAGCGGGGAGGAGTCGACTTGGTGGTGTGTGAAGATGAACTGCGATTCGTATCTTGGTGTGTGATTGAGCTGTCTGCTTGTTCTCCGCCTATCGCATAAGTCGAGTTGTAGGGTGCGCTTGGTGTCAAATAGGGTTGATGATGTCCGCCTGAAGGAGCCGGGACCCGGTTGTTCTTAATAGTGTGGGATTCGAGTTGGTCCTCGTCCGCGTTCATGATATCCTGGAGGCTAGCCATGGTTGGAGATTCCCAAAAGGGAAGTGAAGAAGACAGAAATGCAGGATGGTTGCGCCCACAGAGGGAACTGCAGAGGCAGCAACAGAGCCAAAGTTAGTAATACACAGCCCCGGCTGAAGGCTCTCCTTGGAATAGACTGGAAAGCCGAGTGAGTGTAGTTGGAAGCAACCCCCAACACCACCAAGGTGAAGATGCAGTGTGCGAATGGGGGGCAGTCAGGGCCCAAGAAGGGGGTGTCGGCGTAGAGAGGGATGGCCAAGTGAACTGGGGTGGATGGAAAGGCAGCAGCATTAGCAGCAGCAACAGTCAGGTAAGGTACGGTACGGGTAAGGCAAGACAAGGCCAAAGGCCTGGGGGCGGTTGCTCGTCTGTCAGCCTACAGCAAGTGGTGTCCAACAGGTGGGGTGTCGAAGTGAGATGCAGAGCGGTTGGTAGTCTGCGGAGACGGCAATGCAATGGAACTGGACGAAGAGAGGAGATAAAGATAGTGGTGCTGCGTCCGCTATCACTCGTTGGAGACATTGCTATATTGAGAAGAGGTAGATGCAAGTTCGCGTGAGCCGGCAGAAGAAGGGGAAGATGACGGCTCTTCAAGGAGGCTGTTCTCTGAGGCCTCGCTTCCCCTGTCAGCTGCGAACATGGGTGTAAAGGGTGTTGGACACGGAGGTTGCTGGGAAAAAAATGCAAGGCAGTCCTTTGAACGGTATCGACCGAGCTGGGGTTCGGTCACCCACCACCGTTGCTGGCCTCGGGTTAATTGGTAGAGCGACCAGATGCTTGTCATACGACTCAGCCCTCTCAGGCTGGCGGATGGGCCCCCTGCTCCACGCAGCGTCTCTCCCCAAGTTTAGTGTGTGAAATTGCCGCGATGCTACGGAATGAGCGCGTCTGGGATGTCTGCCACGCCCACGGAAAAGCCGCGGCAAGATGAGGTAACCGCGTTTGATGACGACGAAACGGGCGACGATGCCCGTTTTGAGCAATGTCTCTCCGTCCCGTGTCTCTCCTCCTTGTCTGAGATCTCGACGAGATCGACTGCATCGCATGCGTCGGCGAGACCCCGAACCCACAGACTGGCTTGAATGGCGCTGGCAGGCGCCTCATTTTCCACAACCCCCCCTTCGCAAGCTCCATAGGATAGACGACGTCTCTGTACCGTGTATGTTGCTGGCCTGCCCTACCGGAATTGCGAATGGTGGGAATGCCCGCACTGCATAAGAACAAGGCCGCAGTTTCGCATCGGAAGGGAGACAGAGGGAGGTCTCGATAGGGAATAGCAAACATGCGTTAATGGCGTCACTGCATAGATACGAGAGAAACAGCGGCGCCAAATGGAGCGCGGCCATTCCGTTTCCCACAGTAGCGGCCGCTAGCGTCCGTGGGTGGGAAAACAAGTGGCTGTGAGGTTGCGCCTTTTCTGGGGGAATAGCCGTAGAAACCACGCTGAATTCTGCGAAATGTCAGACGAGATGAGGCGCAGTTCCGACCGTAAAGGAAACCGTTGTCATTGTTGGGCGTGCATGAGTCGGCTGCCCTGTCGACAACCCCTGCTAGACTGGGTTGCCCTTTTGGGATTTTGACTTTTGCAGGGCATCCAAAGATCCGCCCTAGCGGGACCGACTTCGTATTGTTAACGGAGGGGTAGCGAAGGCAGCAGCTTGTCGACGACGTGCGTTTTCACCATCCGTCCAACAGGTACACTTGCTGCCGTCGCGAGCTCAGCTATCGACCGTCGAGGCTACCGACTGCGACATGTGGTAGCTTTGACTTATCGTGGTAACGGAGACTGCACGTGCCTTATGGCCACCCACCCGCGGCTATAAGCAGGTTTGTGTCGTACTCGTGGCCGACTCCAGCTATCTATTTCGACTCTCATGCACGGTTCCTGACGACATGACAGGGAGGCCGTTTGACGTTGCAGTACGGCGTTGCATGATGCCAGTCTGGTCGAGGACCGAGGATCCCGAAAGAAATAGATTGAAGGCGTTGATCAGTTTGTTCCATGATTCAGGTGATTCCGGAACCGTCGTCTGTTTTTTTTTGTTTTAATAGATTGACAGAAAAGCCCGTGTAGCAGGCGTGGATCAAGGGTCCGTCTAAAAAGAACGGATGGGAACCAGAAGTCTCGCTGGTGGTCGTGGGTATATGGTATTGTCTGATACGGTTGCTCAAAGGGCGACGACGGCGAGTGACCGAGGATATTCTGAATGGGGAGTACCAAGAGAAGGCCCATGCAGCGTCCGGCCCGCCGAGAAACATACATGGGAAAGATGGGAAAGGCGAAACCATGGCAGGGATAGCCCTGAAATCGGCGGGGACGACAGGGGCCTACATGCAGCCCAAAGCCTCACTTGCGTGTGCTATGTAAAGGTGACAAACTGCCTGGAATCGGCGACCTATTTTTATGTCATCACGTTCTTCCTATTTCCAGCTATGCCGTTCGTCGTAATCATTGTGAAACGACGGCAAGATGCGGATTTACTGTGGACGAAACGAACGAGTAGATTAGCGAAAGGAACCTTGTACTCTGGGTGGCAGACGACACTCTCGCAATTAAAGCTGGCATTTTCGCGAGTGTCGGGTCGATATGGACGTGGACGGTGGGGTTTTGGCCGAATGGGGTTATACCGACGGCCTAGGCCTAGGCCGACTGCAGGGACGGATGAGTCCCGGGCTACGGTACAACACCACTCAAAGGACAGGCAACGGGCGGAGGGAGACGCGACGCCGGCAGGAGGAATTCTTCAGTGTTTCAGTTGCTGTGTGCTCGGTCAGATTGCCGTGAAAGCCTTGCGCGCAGGTCTTGGGGTCACAACCTGATAAACGTACATGGCAGGTGGCGGCCGGAAGCGCCTGGGCATGAAACGGAGACGGCGGCCCTTGTAGAGCGACCCACGGGTCTCGGGCAGATCAGCATTCGGGGGTCAAAGCCAGGGGCACCAAGGGAGTCGACCCGCGTTGCCGTATGTTGGGGGCCGGACCGGCCGATGGTGGTGGATGAGCGATATATTGGGCGGAACTTTAAGTCTCGGAGCGGGCTGGAGACTGGAGTGCGTCGAGGGGGAGACATGGTGTGTTTATGGGGTCCGTTTCAGATGCCGATATGAGCTGTGATCGCATGTAAAGTCAGAGTTCTCGTCGATCCAGGGTGGGTTACCTACTGTGTGTCTTGGTGTTGGAATGGAAAAGATCAACCAAGAAATCTCGGAGCTGATCTTTCAAAGTGGACCAATATCGGTAAGTCGTTAGCCAAGGGGTTTGCCAACCGAGGGATGAGGGGAACACCAGTTGAAAATTGGCGAAAGGGGCTTTCGGCAATGGCTGTGGGCTTCGTTTCTTCGCATCTGCCGGGAGAGTGGGGGGTTCTGGGGTTCTAATCCCGTCGACCCCCCCGTTTGACAAGCAACGTGGGGGGAGGGGGAAGCGGAGAAGGGCAAAAGAACGAAAAATTGGCCTTGACTTTGCTTGGACAGCTAGTTGGAGTTGGAGTTGTAATTTTCTCGCCAGTGCGAAGGGCCGCCGTTTCCAACGGCCGCGCTCGGCTGCAAGTTGGACGTCGGGGAGATGAGAGTTGGAGGGTGGAGGGCCCCGTCATGCACGTAGAGGAAGGATCGACCGAGCCGTTGTTACTCTGGTCCATTGTTCCTCCCCTACCGGAGCCGTACATAAGTAGAATCTCCGTGAGTAGGTACCTTGGGTAGCAAGAATGTATCTTTCCTAGGTACCTATCTACCTACGCAGTATTGCATCAATTCAGCTTACTACCTAGGTAGAGGAAGGAAGGCACGCTGCAGATAGTACTTTCTTCTGGCAAAGCCTTCACATTCCAAGGGTGCCCATACGTAGCTACCTAGGTACTACAGCGTAGTGACTTGGCTCGCTTCAATATGTCTCGTATTCGACATTGCAGTATCGTGAGTTTTCCATTGCAACGTTGTAGTTAGTATTTGGCGGCGCATAGCCAGCCATACCCGGCGTTGATCGGACACCGCCCATTGACAGCCATAGACTTTTTTCACACCGCATGTCTAGCGACTCGGGATACCATCATCACCGAACCGAACATTCCGCAACTAGCAATGCAGCAAGTCTGGTTCGATGCAACACGTCACCCGCTCGAACATGGCGGTACAAGTCATGAGGATGCAGCATAGCATGCGCGAGGCAATTGCAGACCGACGGTGACAGTGCAAATTGAGTTTGTCCCCACCGATGGGAGAGCCTACCACCATCCAGTCTGTTGACAGGGTTCTAGCTCCGGCTCCGGCTCAACAGTGAAGGTGGCAGGCAGGTAGGCAGGCAGGCAGGCAAGCAGGCAGGCAGGCAGGCAGGCAGGCAGGCAGGCAGGATCGGAAGGGAAGGGAAGGGAGGGAGGGAGGGAAGGAAGGAAGGGAAGGAAAGGGAAGGAGGGGACAAGGGCCGGCGCTTAACGCAAAGACAATCCGAGGTACAAAGTATTTTTAGCTTGGGAACCTCCGTCACCCGGCTTCATCCTGTTGGCTGGGCTGCCACACCGACGACAGTCCGACAGGGATCATCAACGCATCAGCACATAGCAAGCATACCACCCCGAGACCAAGCTGTCAACGGCCACGGCGTCCCCATTTGTTCAAGCGCTTGTTTGACATAAACTAGACACCAAGCATGAACGCGGAAACGACCCGTCTGACGTCTGCCGTGCAGGCCCTACCGAGACACCACCATCGCATTCTGCCCTGTCGACATGGGCCAAGCCCATCCACCACCGATGGAAAAAAATTTGCATCTCGATAACGCTCATCGACCATCGACCATCAATCATCACTGTGCGCCCGGACCAGACCCTGGACAATGGAAGTCTACCCCGCCTCGCTAGAGAAGGCAAGGGAAACCAAACCCCATCCAACCTCCAACCTCTACCTACATAGGTACTGCGGGTGTTCACCAAGTAGCGTGTGGTGTAGAGCGTCCTTTACCTCCACCAACTGCCGCACAACAGTTCGGTTGGAACGAACCAATGCTACCCTCTACCAACTCGCGGATGCTAGGCACTCGGCGCCCAATACGGCCGAGCTTCGTCGGTAAGCGCATCTAATCTGGTACACCCTCCCCACCATTTCCGACCAGTCTCACTGCAGCCTGATCCAACCAGCTGGTCCTGCCGCCGACTGTCATCTGAACTATCACAGTGCTTCCCGGCCCGCGTACTACGCCAAGACAGCCCTTCTCGGCTGATCCCACCTCAGGCTCGGTCGCACGACACACCAGATGGTGATCATGCTTCGTACCTGGTGCTCCCAAGCGCCCACGACACAGCCCGATCAGCGCTGCATTGCATCCATCTCCCTCCTCATCCCACAGCTACGGTTGGCCCATGCCAGAGCGCGAACTGTGCCCCCCAACCAGCATCCACGATTTGGGATTGGAGTCTCCGTCGCCAGGCCGCTCCCAAAATCTGCTGCAGTCGAGTAGCACAATGTGCTCTGCCCAACCATGGTTTGATATTTGGTCGACGTCAGCCAGCAATCGCCAGCCACCGAAACTGGCCTCATCATACCAGTCTATCGATAGTGCTCGGTATTTCACTGCCTCGCTGCAAGCCATCAGAGACAACTTTACGTGATCAAGAACCGGGCTGTCGACTTCCCGTCATATTTCCCTGCCGCTTACGGCGCACGCGCAAGGCAACTGCCAACCGAGCCGGATGAAGCGGCCCATGCCATGCAGCCCTTGTCTGCCCTCTTCATGATACCTCTCGACAGCTCCTGTGTCACTGGGGTCTTTGGAAGGAGAGAGGGCACAGTTCGCGGCGCGAGACCACACACTGGTATTCGATGTCGCAACGAATATCTAACAAGGCTGGGTGGGACATGGCTCGCAGTTGAGCTGGACCTCAAGGTCATGGCCGAGTTCAGGTCGATGCGTTGGCAACTTCACTGTTTGTTGGATCCGTCTGGACGGCCCGGGGCGTAGTATTCCTCGTGTTCCCGCGGACTAAAGCAGGTCGGGCCATGTCCAGCACATGGCATGGGACGAACCACGCCGACAACTTTCCACCAATGACGCATGGTGTGCGTGCCAGATAGAGCATTACTCAGCCAACGTGTGTGCTACGGCCCCAACGTCTCGCTCTCTTGGTGACCTTTTCGATCTGAGATTGCAGACAGATTTTGAGATGCACCCCACCTAAATCTTGGGGGCAGTGGCTCGGTAGAAAGACCATGGAGGATTTGAGTCGCCTCTGCCCGTGGGGTAGCACGCGGCGCGGCTCTGGATATCGACACTCCCGCCCACCCACAGGATTCCTTGGCTCAGCCTTCCCGTCACGCACATCTCGTCACAAGCGTCAGACTCAGCCCCCTAGCGCTCGCCATGGGCGGCTAGAGTGTCCAACTTTAGGCAGGCCCCGTCTCTCGACTACCATCCAAAAGGCCTTCATGTTACTCCAAGTTGAGGTTGATTCTCGTTGTCCAGTGACGCGCCTGGCGCCAAAATTAGCGCAGCCGACGCTCCATTCGTGAAGAAACATAATCACCCTTTCTGGAAGCGCAGCACTTCCCCTCCCATTCTAGGATGTTTCGTCCTTATCGCATGCAAAAGAATAAGCGCCGCGCCTCGTGTTCGAGCTTCGGCTGAGTGTGTACCTGCTTGATGGCATCGAATTCAAGGTAGCGACGAACCAAACGATTCGTGCCATTACACCACCTGGTTCGATGTTTGTGATTATCAGCTGCAGACATGCAGGTACCATGCTCGAGCTGGGCCGCGGCGGATGTCGGTCACGTACTGAGCGGCCAAGCCACCATATCGCGGGCGATGCATGGAAGCCTTGTGACTAACTGTCTCCGTTCTCAGCCCCGTCGCAACCTCGAAAGTGATCCCCCAACGGAGAGCTGGGCGGTGACGACAGAATGAGATCTCGTGTTCTGAAATAACGGACGACGAGGGTCGCAAGAATGCACGAGTGCTTTACCTCATTCTTTCACGGCCGTAAGTTCGTGAATCGGCTCATCATCACTCGAACCGGGTGGTAGAGCTGACCACAAACGGGGAGGGCCGGAGTGACACTGCCTTGACCAAACCCGACCTAGATAACCAACACTGCTGCCTAGGTCTCCTCCTCCTCCCCCAGGGATGGGGCCCGTATGATACGCCCGTTGGAATAAAACAGCTTCCAACAGCTTCCAACAGCTCCCCGCCAAGTCATGCCTCGTTAGATAGGAGCCAGCTGAGCGGCCGCAGACATCCCACCCTACTCAGAAACGACCCCAAACGCCACTGGAGCCGAATGCGAGTCCAGGGAACCCCTAGATCTTCATCAACGTGCGTTTGTCCCACCGCCCCAAAGTCTCTTCGACTCGACGCCACATCGCGGGGTTCCATGCTTGATCTGGGCCCGGCCCACAGCCCGTGGCCGCACCGGCAGGAGGAGAGCCATTACAGCCATATCTTCAGCTTCCCGTGTTGGGGCCGTCTTACTGCTTTCCCGACAGGGCTGCTGAGAGGTCTGGATGGGCGCGGCCGCCACCCGCGGCCCGTCCCAAGCAAGCCGTAGGTTCGCGTCAACCGAACACACCCTCCCCCCACGAGTTCTTTGGCGCACGTTTTCCAGTCTCACGACCTGGACGGGCCCGCCCGCCTGCCCGGCACAGAGAAGGAAACCTGCGAGCTCCAACATGAAACAGTTCCCGACCCCACGAGAGCCGGGAAACCAACTGAGCCGGGAAACAGACGGAGCCGGTTGGGACTTTGGTCACGTCGATGAAACCCTGTGCCAACAGGACGTGTGATGCGATGTGATGTCTTTGCGAGTTGGAGAGCTTCGCATCCCACGCTACGCCCCCCGCCCCCTTTCCCCACCGACGCAGGTTCAGCCCCGGGCGTGGGCCGCTCAAGGAGAGAAACAAGGCAGATAGCTGTAGCACCGTTGGATCGGGACACGACGTGACGGGCGTGATCACGATGCATATCCGAGTCTGGAGGGGACCTACTACGTGAACCAAACTTGGGGTGGCAGAAAAGGGGGAGGATGAGGATGGGGGAATAAAGTTGCGGCACAGGGCAGCGGTTGGCTCGCGGAGATGACGATGCGGGAGGAGGAGACGAGGCGAGGCGAGCGGGATTGAGGGGAGAGAGAGAGAGAGAGAGAGAGAGAGAGAGCCTACGAGACCGGGTCTATCCTGGCCCTCTCTGCGTGCAGTTTGGTTGGAGATGGGATGAAGTTGGGAGAGCCCGCCTACTACTCCTCGTTACGGCCGTGAAGAACCGGTTGTGAGATACGGCCGTGGAGAGAGGGTTTTTTTTTTTTTAAATCGACCGCCGCGAGCTGCGCTGCGATTGGCAACCACCTCGGGGGAGGGTGCCCTCGGCGTCGATATGAACCGGTTCCTCAGTTTGCCTGCCTACATGCCACTCAGTCTCATCTACTAACCTGTCGTGACGAAAGGGGCTGCGCACACTCATACTCACCTCTCTTCATCCGCCGTGGGCCATCTCCCGAACAGAGACAGAGAGAGAGAGAGAGACCTTTCCAAAACGATACTCTCTTCGCCGCCGCTGCCGCCGCGGGGGGAAAGTGAGACTGGGACTATCTCAACACAAACGTGGATGCGAGAGAGGCACGAGTTCGCTCGCCCGACACTTGATCACGACTTGCCGCGCCGCAAGTCCGCCACCCGCTCGAGTCCTTTTGTTTTTGTTTTTTGACAATTTGAATTTCCCCCCCTTCGGTAGATAACCTATATAGTAGTAGCGGATCTCTATTCAGTAATAAAAAGAAGAAGGGGGGAGGGTTGCCCTTCTCTCTCGTATGGGCAAATCCCCGACCTCCCCCCATCCCCCCCCCTTTTCCCTAGTGACGAAAACGACAACACTCGAAACGCCGCCACTTCTTCTTCTCCTTCTCTTCTCGTTGAACGAGAAATGTAGCAATAATAAATAAAACAGCAGCCAGCCCCAAGGCGGTTTCCAGGCAGGTTTCGTTTATTTGTGTAGCCGTTGGTCCTTTCATTCTTCTGTCCCCTCCTCCTCTTCCTCCTCCTCCCCCTTCCTTCAGCTGTCCCCCGCCCGCAGACCGAGACAGAACGGTCCGCTTTACCGCGCAACAATAATTAGGTGAAGAGGGGGGCTAAAGTTGGAACGTTTGTGTGACCTTGACCTTTGGCGCTAGATATAGTGCGCCTTTGGGAACGGCCAAGGGGTGTCGCGTGCGGGGGGCGCGGGTTTTATGAGGCGCTCGCGGTGGCGGCGGCGGACTGTTGCGGGACGACGCGGCCGCGGGGGCTCTTGCCGTCGCTCTCGGAGTCGTCGTCGCTGTTGCGGCGGCTCGGGCTGTCAAGTTCGCTTCTCTTACTCTTGGTCATCTGCACAAAAAGAGAGCGGGAGCGTCAGCAAAACTTCCAAATCCCGTAGGTGGCCGTGTGTGATAGGACAGAGCTGATAGCTGGGGGGAGGGGAGAGAAACGTACCCATGAACGGACGCCGCCGACGAGACCCAGGGCGTACCCGGTGATGAAGTCGTTGGACTGGGTGGCGGCAGGCGTGCCGCCGGGGGTGGTGGGGATCTCGACGCTGAGGCGCGACTTGCTCGCGTTGGCGTTGGCGGCGGCAAGGAGGTCGCCGTTCTGGATGTACGAGGTGCGGGCGGCCGGGGCCGGGGACTGCGGGCGCGAGGCGGGCCAGAACTGGCGCAGCTCGCGGGAGAGCTCCTGGCCGGTGGTGGACCAGTTGGTGCGGATGTTATCGCGCAGCTCCTGGACGTGACGCTTGAGATCGAGCTCGTTCTTCTTGATCCAGCTGACGTTGAGCTCCTGGCGCGACGTGCCGCGCTTGAACTGTCGGGCAATGTACTTTTCGTAGTCGCGGACGATCCTGGGGCACACGGCAATGTCAGCAAACTTTGAGACCTCCAGAGAGAGAGAGAGGAGAGGAGACCCGGAAAAATGATGTCCAGGGAGCGGACCTACTTGGTGATGATGCCCGTCGTGCTGACGCCCTCGGTGCGCTGGGTGACGAGGAACTTGCCGGCCTCCTTGATGGGGCGGTAAATGTCGTCGCCCTCGTCGGCGCCGTAGGGCAGGTCGTCGTGAGCGACGTAGTCGATCTTGTGCTGGTCGAGGAAGTCGGGGGTGACGATCCACGGGCAGTTCTCAATGACCTCGTCCACCCACTTGCAGTGGCGGACCGTCTCGGCGCGCTCGGCGCCCGAGAGGACCGTCAAGCCCTTGCGCTTGTGCGTCTCGGCGTCGCCGGTGACACCGACGATGAGGTAGACGTCGGGGAAGGCCTTCTTCGCCTGCTCGAGCTGGCGCATGTGACTGCGAGGCGGGAAAGGTTAGTCTGACGCGTCATGCTTGTGTGTGGGATATGGAGAGAGAGAGAGAGAGAGAGAGGATCGGAAGTCGTGCTCAACGTACCCGAGATGGAAGAGATCGAACACTCCGTCGGCGTACACCCGGACGGACCGGCCTGCGGGGGGGTCGTTGGTCCTGAAGCCGACAGGGTGCGTGAGCTTGCCGGTGGGCGGGGGCGGCATGGCCTCGTCCTTGTCCTCGCCCTCCTTTATCGAGACATGCTTGCGGCTGTTCTTGCGGCCGACGCGCTCGGCGATGTCGACGCTCGCCTCGGTGGTGTCGCTGGGCTCGCCCGGGTCGAGGGAGTGGTTTTGCGCCGCCGACGCTGCCGCGGCGGCTGACTGGGTGTTGTTGTTGCTCGTCGTCTCGTAAGAACGTTCCGAGCTGGCGCGCTGCCGCTTAGGCGGGTGGCCGGCGGAGGTGGAGTCGGACTTGCGGTGGCCGGCAACGCGGCCGGATTCCGGGGCGGTGCTGTCGCCCTCCTCGCCCGAGGCGTCGCGGGAGGAGGCCTGGAGGCCGGCGTCGGCGGCGTCAGCAGCGTCTGGCATGCTTGTGGGGTTCATCGTCGCGATCGTGCGTTTCCGCTTGCCTGCTGCTGAAGAGCTTGAGGGAGAAGACATTGCGGTCTTTATTTGAGTGAATGAGTGAGTGTGGGTGTGTGAGTGTGGGTGTGTGTGTGTGGGTGGGTGTGATAGGGAGGGGGAGGCGGTAGTTGTTTGGTGGAGGAGGGTATGTCGTTTGCACAAGTGCCTCGTCCCGCGTGGAGTTACTATTTGCGACTTCGGTAAGGAAGGGCTATGGGTCGAGTTGGAGGCGTTCCCAGGCGATCGGCAGACTATGTCGTAGACAGGTAGGGTAGTCGAGAAAGTTGGCCTGCAGGAAGTTTGTAGTCTGGTTCGGGGCCTACTTAGTAGGTCTTTTTTTCGCAGGTGTGTGGGTGTCACGGGTGTTTGTGCCTTGGTTCAGGATGTTAGAAGGGTGGGTGGAGGTAATGATGATGATGATGTATGTCGTGGGCGTATGAAAGGACAGAGACACAGGTAACAAGACAGGGCAGGGGGGGCGGGAAGATAGGGTTGGGCTTGTGCTTGGTGTCAAATGCCAGCGAAGCAAAGCAGCTGCAGGACCAACGCCGCGGCCGGCGCGCTGCGTACAATAGGCAGTGCACTTTAGGGGGGGTGCGGAAGAGGATGGAAGCATACCTATACAGTCTATACTACACTTACGGGGTTGGGAGAGGTCGTGAGCTCGGTCGGAGAGGAGAGGATGAGACCAGAGACCAGATGCGCATATGGTACGGATCCAGACCTGCAGCTAGTGGTGGTGGGGGAGACTCTACTCCGGTCGGGGGGACGCGGACCACTGGGATTGAAACTTTAAAGGTCGATTTTGGTATAATGCCACGATGGGTTGCCGACTCGTGGTTCCAACCAAAGAAGCCGAACTTGTGACAGTTGATTGTGGGGGGGGGGGGGAGGGAGCTACTGGAAGCTCGTCAAGCGCGGGTAGATGGACTGTAGGACGAGGACGATGTTGGAAGAAAAAGAAAGGAGCCGGATTGCCTTGTGATAATTGGACTAGTACTAAAGCTTTATGTTACCGGATAGTGCTCCTTCCCGTCTCCCTCGGACAGGTTCATTCGCGCGTCACGAGCGCCGACATGCCACGATGTCCATCGAAATTTGCCCATACCATACTCCGTATCCGTACACAGAACACGGTCATTTCTGTGCGCGAACATGCCACAGTAGCGGTAGCACCATGTTACGTCTCTCCTATTTTCAACGTTTGGAAAGACTGAAAAAGAAAATTCTGGGCCCGCGTTTGTATAGAGTACATAGTACAACCCCCCCTCCCCTGTCCTTTATCCATTGTTCTTCGGACTCGGGCTAGGGGGAGCATGAAGTCCCCGAAAGTCAAGGGAAATTTGCGGCTTGTGCTCGTGCTCGAGGTACATGCGTAGTGGAAAAGGGCGAAACTTACAGTAACTCTTTACTGGCTCCGTACACACAAGCAGGAAGAGCAGAGCAGAGCAGAGCAGAGCAGAGCAGGGAGAACAAGGAGAACAAGGAGAACAAGGAGAACAAGGAAATTCTGTCATAATTGGCAGCGTTGCACAAGGAAGTGGCGTCATCCTACTGTGGCTTGAGCGGTACACGACGTACTGGTACGCACAATTACGTCGAAGCGGTTCTCGAGGTAGCGGGTAGATTGACGGCCCCCTTTTGGTCGGTTGATGGTCTCTAACCGCTTCTGGAAAAACGTTATATCAGCGCAACCAAAAAATAGCTTATAATAACATTCTGACTAATCCGACTAATTAGCGCGTTAGATTTAGAAGTATTATAATAGTTATAAGAATTTAAAAAGACGTTAGATTTAAGCGATTTAAAGTAAAGCAGAGTTACTACTAGCAACTAGTTAATTAGAATTTTATTATATTACGTAATTATTTACAGCCTAAATTACTCTAATAGCCTTAGACTATACTATCTATATCTATATCTATATCTATACTACTTAGTAAGGTGCTACTATAGTAAAGGTAGTATAGGCTATAGTAGTATTACTAGTAGTAGTAGTATTACTAGCTACTACTAGCGTAGTTACTACTCCCTCTAAGCTAGTATATTTATATAGTATTCTTACTTTTAGTATACTACTATAACCTACTATAACTCTTACTAAGCCTAGGTATTTTATATACTTTATAGTATAATAATAATATTTTCTATAGTTATATAGAGGTTATTAATCTACTACTACTACTATAGCTACTAAAGGTCTTATTAATAAGAGCTATAGGGGGTGTAGCTACTATAACTATAGCTCCCTTAGGTACTACAGCTAGCCTAACTACTTATAGAGGTAGCAGCTTATAAGCTCTTAAAAGCCTTATATCTTTCCTAGTTAGAAGGGTTGCGTTAGGTATTAGTAAGGGAAGAGGCCTCCTTATCGTTAGAGTTATAAGGTATATAGTGTTGCTATTAACGGCGCAGTATAATATTTAGGTTAACTTCTATAGTTAATTACTAGATATAAATTAGGTTTAGCTAAAGAAATTAGTAGCAATTTATTTATAGATAGGTATACGTATATTACTCTAGTTAAGTTACTAGTAAGGGTTAAGGTCTTCTTTTCTAAAAATCTAACTACTATTAGTAAGTTATAGCTATTATAAGAGGTTATAGTAGTAAGGTATCCCCTACTACTAAGTAAAGGAGCTAGTATAACTTAAAAGGCTCTACTACTTTATAAACGCGTTATTAGTAGCTACGTATTAACTATAAAAAAGCTTAAGGGTATAAAAAAAAACCTTATACGTTAATAGCTATAGTAACTAGATATTACTAGTAGGTTAGTAGTAGTAATATTCTTTTCTATATTAGGTATTATAGTACGCTTACTTCTAATTAACTATCTTATATATCTTCTTATAAAAAGTATAGAGGTTAGTAAAGCAATAGGTAAGGTATAACTTTAGCTTATAGTATACGCCTTTAGTAAGTAATATAGTTTTTATACTATAGTTATAAAAGTCTTTTATTATATAGTTAGTAAATTTATCTAACTATAGGATATATATAGTCTAAAGATACTAAATTATTACTAGAAAAATTAGTAAAAGTCTAGTATAAATAGATATAACTTATTAGGCTAGTTAGTAAACTACTATTTAAGGGATTTCTACGCCTTTATTACAGAATAAGGTAGATAGATAGGCTAGAGGAGGACATCCCTATAGGCACGTATACATTTACATACCTATAGAGTATATAATCCTCTACGCTATTAACCTCCTCTAGTAGGAAAGTTAACTATAATAATACCTTACTTTAGAGACCTATCTTTTATTTAATAACCTCTATTTAGTTTCTTTATTATTACTTATTTCTATTATTCTTTACCTTTATACTATATTACTTTATAAGATACTAGTATAATACTTTACTACTATTACAGCCTAACTATTCCTATTAGATCTAGAACAGCTGTTAGGAGGGCTATGTTAAGTAGTAGTATAACTACTTTAGTTTATACCTTATAATATTTTCTTTTTCTTTACTAACTTAAGGTAAAGATATACCTCTACCCTAATAGAAGTTTTAAGACTTTAAAAGCAGTATAAGTAAGCTCCTTTAGCTAGGGTATATTACTAAGTTATAGTAACTATATACGTAGCTTAAACGGTTCCTATTATACAAAGTTATAAGGAGTTTTCTTAAAAGTCTATAAGATAATATCTTTAACCTTATATTTATAGAGTTTAATAGTAATATACTATACTATAGAACTAATAGGTAAGATATAGACTTCTATTTAGATAATAAATACGCTAATAATAACTACTAAGTTAAATCTACTATTAAGATAGTAAAAAGGATTATTAATAACGTAAGATAAAACCTAGCGGTTTCCTTAAGATTATTTACTAACAGATTAACTATACTACTCTTATAAATAAATTCCTAAACCTCTTAGTTATTAGAAAACCTAGTTATACTAGAAAGGAAGACAACTAAGTAGATTCTAAAACCCCTAAGGAAAATTCTTCCTTAACAACCTAACTTAAGGGTTAATAAAACTATAGGAGAATTCTATAATAGATATAAGGATAGCCCTCCTATAGCGTCTCTACCTAAGGTACTAAAAGATTCTAATGTAACGTAGCGTTTACTAAAAGGTAAAAAACTAGAAATTATAGGCCGACTTAGGTAAAACACTAGCCTACTAGTAGAATAACACTAAACGGCTAGCTAGCTAATTTAACCCCCTCTAGCGTAACACAATATATAATAATAGTAAACCTTATTACTACTAGCTATAGGGGTCTAATAACTACCCTTCCTAACATAATTCCTAATACCTAGTAGTTTCTTAGCTAGTATAAGTTACTACCCTTATAGACTAGGTATACTAGGCTTTTAGCCTACTTAGACACCGCTAGGTCTAGCCTATTAACCCCCCCCCTTAGGGTAAATAGTATACATACTACCTCACCCCTAAAGACTAGCTATATACCTAATGCCTTTAGTTATACTACTATACCTAGGTATACTACTAAACGTCCCTATATAAGGAATATACTTTACCTTTTTAAATATAATAGTAAGGTAGATATAAGTATTCCCTTACTACCTACCTCCCTAATAGCTAGGGATTTTAACTCCCTAGCCGTTAATACCTATAGGAGGGTAGAGATAACTAATAGTAAATATCCCTTATTTAGTAGTAGTACTAACGCTACTACTAGATATATCTTAGTTTATAGATATGTTTTTCTACACTATAGTATACTAGATATAAATCTCTAGGATATCGTCTAATAGTATAAACACCCTAAGATATACCCTAACCTATTTATAGATACCTATAGGGGTTAGTATTTTCTAGCTAGACGCTAATATAAAGCGTTACTTACTAAACCCTATCTTTTATAACTACTATGTAACTTACTACTATAACGTAGAGTTATAGACCTAGGCTGTTAAGGTAGTATACTATAATGCCTTATTACTATAGCACTTTAGTTAGACGATTTACTAGTACTTTAGGGGATAAGCCTAAAACTAGTAGGAATTTTAACTTATAACTAGAGAATAGTAATAGCTAAGATAGTAAGGATAGGCTACTATTACTTAACGGATTAGAGAACGCTTTAGCCTTACTTTAGTAGATACTAAAAAGTAGTTCTAGGAAAACCACTTTACTATAGAGAAAATTAATAGCTAAAGTAATATTTATATATTCGCTTAGAGCTACTTTAAGTATATAAGAGTATAGGGAGATTAAACCTAACGTTAATAGCTAATAAGGTTTTATAATAACCTTACCTTATAGCTTAGATAGTTCCTCTATAAGCCTAAAGATAATAACTCTTTAGATAGATATATTACCTATACTAAAAAATAATATAAAGTACTATAAGATATAGCGCCTAGATCTTAATATAACCTAGTATACGTTAATAACGCTACGAACTATAATAGTAAAGATACAGCACACTAGGGAAACGTAATAGTTTACCTAGTAGCCTTATAGGCTAGTTACCTAAAACCTTATAATAAAGACCCCTCTAAAGACAATAAAGAAGAGACTATATTCTAAGGATTAGGTAGTAGGAATAATTAGCGTAGTTAAGATAACTGTAGATATTATAGAAATTACTATAGAAACTATAGAGGATACTAATCCTATAATAACTACTAGAAAAAAGACTACTAGGATAATACTAAACGTTATATAAAAGATTAACAACCCTAGTAGGAAGTTAAGTAAGGAGGTAGATAGAGATAATATATACATTATACCTAAAAAATCAATAGGTGTAATAATATGTAATTTATATAGGAAAATAATAAAAACGTTTAGATTTATATTAATAAACTTATAGATAATAGGTATATTCTTAAAGGTACTAAAGAAGTCCTCTTATATAAGATAGAGAGTGTAAACTTTATTACCCCCTCGTTAAAGTAAGAGGTACTATTACCTAAAGAATAAGAGGAGGTTATTAAACCTAGTAATAACTACACCTTATTATAAAGTAAGGTTAAAGAGTACCTTACTTAAACGCTTTTAGATAATGACTCCTTAGCTATAATAATAACGCCTTTTATACTATTAGTTTCCTTAGAGGACTTAGTTATAGAACCTAACAGAGGAATAGACTAATATAATAATACTACAAATTTCACCTTTTAACTAAGAGAAGTCTTTAAGGTAGTTATTAAACCTAATAAGAAATGTAGATACTATAAGCGTACCTATCTTTAGATTAAGGTGTACGCTAATAAGAACTTAGAAGACTACTCTATTTATGTTAATATAGGAGTATTAGTTATCCTAGTAGAGTAAGAATAAGTAAAAAAGTTTACTAAGAATCTAAGATTTTTACCTATAAAGCTATAAAAAGTAGGTGTAGTTAGGTTATCCTTTACGCTCTTAGAAAACGTTACTTTTAATATATATATTATTAGTGTAGTAAAAGGTGTAAAAGTAAAGGTCTACACTATAATAACAGCTAGAGTTATAAAGAAACTCCTAGCCTAATTACTTTTAGGAATACTATTTTATAATAACTACAGTATAGTAGTAGATTTTAATAAGAAGTAGGTAAAACTTTAATCTTCCTATAATATAGTAATCCCTACTACAGTTAAATACTACTACCTAGTGTTATAACAGATTACTTCTTAGTTTATAGTAACTATTAAGCTAAGAGAACTTAAGTATCTCCCTATAAACTCTATTAACCTCCTAGAGAGATTTATAGAGGATAGGAAGTAGTAACTATACTATATACACTCTAAACACATATATATCTTTAACGCTATTACTAATTTAAAAACCCTAAAAGTTATGCTAGTGTATAATAACACAGTAGAACTAATAACTATTAAGAAAAGCATAAAAGTAGCGTAAATTACTTTAAACTAAGGTAAAGAGACTACCTAGGCGATTAGTAAGGATATACTAAATACTATTACTTATAGCAATTTAGTGAATTTCCTTAACGTTACTAACGAATTCCTAGATACTATAGGAGAGTTTGCTATAGGAGTAGATAACGCTAAAAAAACCCTATAGGATATATTAATACTAAAGGAAATACTAAAATACAGTATAATAAAGCCTAAGATATATCTAGTAATAGTTAACAAACATAACGTAGAGATCTACGTAAATAATAAGGAGTTTACTAGTAAGATAAAGGTAGTACTTAATAGATACTATATCTATTATAATAGAGGGATAGTACTTATTCCTAATAAAGACTATATAAAGATTAACCTTATTAAGGGATAGTAAAACTAAAAGTAGAATATCTAGGTCTTCCTATTAGGTCTTAAGGATATAGAGTTCCTTAACGCCTATTAGGATAAATAACATAAGTTAGAGAAGATTAGTTAGTAATAAGGCCTTACCTCTATTATATACCCCCTTTTTATTATATAGAAATACTATATAGATAGGAAAAAGGATAAAGGCTAAGTAGTTATAGATATATAACCTCTTAATAAGTAGGTAAGTCTAGACGTTTACCCTCTCCTAGACTAAGACGAAATTATAGGCTGTTTAAGAGGTAAGAAACACATAATAATATTTAACGCTACTAGGTTCTTCTACTAGCTTAGTATATATTCTAAGCACTAGGATAAAATAGTAATAATTAGTCCCTATAGGCTTAAGTATTCTAACGTTACTATTATAGGATTTAAGAATTCCCTAGCGTACGCTTAGCGCTTTATAGACTAACTGTTTTTTAAGTATTAACACTTCGTCTGCGTGTATATTAACGATATTATAATCTTTAGTAACTCTAATAAAGAGTACTTCTAGTATATAGAGATAGTCTTAAATATCCTTAATAAATACTAAATCTATATTAATATAAAAAAGTCCTTTACTAGCTTCCCTAGCGTAAAGCTTCTTAGTTATATTATAGATAGTAAGGGTATCTATAAGATAGATAATTATATTTATACGTTTAAGAAGCTAGTTTTCCTACGTAGCCTATGTAACCTTAAGATATATTTTAGGATAGGCGGCTGGCTTTACGTAGGGTTACCTTAGTTTAACGTAATTACGTTACCCCTTTAGTAGAGGAAGACAAAATTAGCAGCCTAACTAAAATAAAATAAAGTTATTAAGCTAGGTACTACGTATTAGGTAAAGGTAAAAATCGTTATAAAAGAGATATTTAACCCCTTACCTAAGGAGATTAATATATAGAACGTACTATAAGAGAAACTCTATAACTAGGTAATATAATATTACTATAACCCTAAGAAACCACTATTCTTTAAGATTAATACGTATATTAGTAAATTTAGTCTTATAGTTTTTTAGTTAGATTATAATTAGAATAGTAAAGATATACCTAGTATTAATATAAAGACAGAATACGTTAAACCTATCCTTTTTTTTTCTTAATTTATAACGGTAATAGAGAAACGTTTTAGCGCTATAGAAGCTAAAATTATAGCTATTATATAGGCTATAAAGAAGCTTAGAAAACTAGTGTAATCTAACTACTAAAAAGTTAATATTCTTATAGACTATATAGTAGCTAAGGGAATTATTATACATACGTTACTAAAAACCCTTAACTTAAATAAGGTAAATCTTAAGCTTATAAACGCTACTAACTACCTCTCCTAGTACTACCTAAAGATTTTTTATATATTAGGTAAGCTAAACGTTATACTTAATATACTTTCCTACCTACTAGTTATAAAACCTAACCTATCTAAGTATTTCCCTTATAAGGATAAACTTATAGATATTAATAATAATAATAATATAGAAGTAGTAGCTATAGTATAGTATATAAGTAATAAACCCCTAAAACCTAAGAAAGCTACTATAACTATAGTGTAAGTTAATAATAAGTTTGTATAGGAAATTATTAAGGGATACTAAAGCAATAAGAAGCTAAAGAATCTAAAGAATTAGATCTAGTAAATATAGGTAGATAGACGTAAGTATATAACTCTAGATAAAGTAGAAAGAGATTAATAACTACTTTAGGAAAAGTAATAATAACCTTAGGTAGCTATCCTCTTATAGGAAATTAATAACTACAGACTAATATTCTATATATCTATAGATAGAATAAGGAGACTCTATATCCTAAAGCCTCTAGTAGGAAGGGTTTTTACTTTTACTTATAATAAGAAGTTTTACTTTAGGCGTAAGAGAATACTTATAGAACTTTAGAACTTCTATATCTATAGGAAGGTAAAGCTTATTAAGACGTATATTACCTATTACCTAGTATACTAAAGTAACTAAACAGATCACTAGAAACCTATTAGATCTCTCTAACCTATTATAACGCCTAGCATCCTATATTACACTATATCTATAGACTTTATTACTAATATACTAAAAGTCCTAATTTAGAATAGTTTCTAGGTATTACCTAAGTTTAACGTGTTTAACTACCTCTACACTATAACGTATAAGTTTAGTAAGAAAGTTCTACTTATCCTAGGTCACACTAAGTATAAAGCTTACTAGTAGGCTTAGGTACTTCTTTAAATACTTATGTTATATAACTAGGGCCTACTAAACGCTATTATTAGCAATTATAACCTAAAGTTTGTCTTAGTAGTTTAGGTAGAAATCTTTAAGGCCCTAAAGGTAAGATTACTTATTTTTACTATATATTACCTCTAAACTAATAGGTAGAGTAAGAGGATAAACTAGATAGTTAAGATTACTATTTATTTTTATATATATACTAACTCTAATATACTATAGATTAATATCTTACTATCCCTCTAATACTCTCTTAATAACTTACTTACTATAATAATAGGCTAATTACTAAACAAACTAGTACTAGGGTTTTACTTTAGAACTATGTTAGAGTACGTTAGTAAAGAGGGGATCCTATTAGAATTAATTAATATATTATATAATACTTACTAGGTAGAAGTATAGACTCTTATTAATATAGTAGGAGTAATAAGAAAAGAGTAATATAACTAATACTATCGCCTAGTAAACTTTACTATAGGTAATAAGGTATTCCTCTACTTTAGTAAAGGATATTTACTACTTAGAAAACCTAAGAGGAAGTAGTCTTTATAGTATGCTAGACCTTTCTATATTACTTAGGTAGTTAGGCCTAGCGCCTGTAAACTTAACTTACTAGCCTACTAGAGAGTTTACCTAGTAGTATTAACGATATAGTTATAGAAAGCGCTAGATAGGGAAGACCTGTTTAGTTATAAGGAGATCCCTCTTAAACTAGTAAAAGTTAACAGAATAGAGGAATATAAAGTTAAGAGAATTATAAATTATAGGGTAACCTAGAGGAAAGCCTAGCCGTTAGTTAAATATCTTGTTAAGTAGAAAGAGTACTTACTAGCTTCTAATATATAAAAACCTTATAAGAATCTTAAGCCTAACGCTAGCAACCTTATTAAAACTTATAAGGAAGAATAACTAATTAATTAGGCTACTAAGTACGTAAAGAAGTAAGGATAAAAACCGGCTTTAGCTAACTTCCTCTAGACCTTACTATAGACGTCTGCAGACAATTTATAAAGTATTATAAACGCCTTAGGGAATCCTATAGTCCCTAATTTAGTTTTAATAATAATAAAGTATTTATTCTTTTAATAAGAGTAATAATAACTTATAGAAAGGCCTTTAGCCTGTTTTTCTTTATTAAGATATATAGTTTTTATAATAGTTTTTACTAGAATAACTGCGTTTGTTTTTTTTTTTAAAAGGAGGAAGAAGCGCCTACCTATAATAGGTAGTTACACTTTTTTTACCTTTAATAGCTAGTAGCTAAAAAAAGGTATATTAACTTACCTACCTACTAACCTTTTATTTTTCCCTTTTTATATACTATTTATTATAAACGTAAACCTTACGATTTCTTTACTTTTTACTACCTTCTAACACTTCTATTTACTACTTTCCCTTTACTTATTATAAAGTAATATAATAAGACTTAGACTCCCTTCTAGTGTACTTTACTAAGAACTATATAGTAAGCTACTATAGCGGATCCCTAGCGCTTTTTACTTATTCCTAATGATCTTATAAACTAAGACGAGATTAACTTTAACCCCTTTATTAACAATAAGACTACTAAGGCTACTAACTAGACCTAGACCTAGTAGTTATTATACCCCTTAAAGTCTACCTTTAAATTAGTTAACATCCCTACTACCTAAGGAACTGTAACGGTCCAAGGCGTGTATATTTGCAACAGGCTATGGCGACTACTACGAGCATCCTTAGATGAGGAATAGAAAGGAAAACTATGAATCTCC